>VOMN01041761.1:0-30677 GCA_014899125.1 Orchestia grillus
CTCTGAAAGTAGCAAGAGTAACTCCAATCTTAAAAAACGGCGAGAAACAGTGAATAAATAATGATAGACCAATCTCTGTTCTTCCGACTTTTAGTAAGGTATTTGGAAAAATAGCACAAAATCTTAAAAATCCGTCCGTCAAAAGAAATAATATGAAACATGCAGAGAGTAATAAATATTCAAATTTTACCTGCAGCCGAGAGCACATAGAAGAGTATGAAAATGGTAAACACGGTAGCAAGAGAACCAAATAGGATATTGTTCATAATTTTGACTTTTTTTACAATTGTCATTTCATCAAGGCACTGTTTGCCAAGCTTTTTAGCAGCGTCCAGTTTGTGACGGTAGGAGTTCAAAGAAGTATTGACGAGCACGGTCAGGAAGCTGAAACCAATAAGGGCCGCGTACCACATGTCGAGGAGCTTCAGGTACGACGTCTGAACCGACGTAGAGTTGGCTTGGGTGAACAGAGCGGTCAGGACGAGAAGCGCGGTCAGGGAAACCATGATTCGCTCGTTGAAATCTTCGACTCGAAACGCAGAAGTCGAGAAAGAGATGAGCAGGATTAGGAAACTGGTAAAGTAACTGTTGAGGACGTGATAGCCGAAGAGACTCTTGAACTCGAAGACGAGCGACACGGAGTGGTTCGAATTAACTTCTTTCCTCCACGCTTTCCAGACTCTGTACTCCCTTACGTCATAACGTCCGTAATAACGAACTTCGTCGGCTCGATCTTTACCAAATCTTTCATAGATGATAGAACGATAATTAGTTATGTCAATCCACATGTTGAGCTCACACGTCTGGTCTCCAAACGGATATTTACGAAGGTCGAACTGACATGGTATTCGAAAAATGCCCCCGAGAGTATGGACCAGTTCAAGAGACGATCCATTCTGATACCGACCTGAAAACAGGGAATTCAGTAAATTTTATTTAAATAAATATATTGCGCAGCAGCTCAAATAGCGATAAAAGCTCACAGTCACAGAATCGATATGCTCCGTGTTAAAATGAGTTACGGATAGGGCAGGCTTCTGCATTCATTATTATCAAAACAAGCTGTATGGCTTGCGCTAAATTGAGCAGCCTTAGTTGAGGACAAACATGTCCTCCATATATAAAGTCGATTTAGCCACTATGGTGAATCATTGGTTCAACTTTGAACTCAACATACTATCTTTGACTCGGTAAACTATTTAACAATTGTTAGGAGTAAGCGATGCGCTTTGAAAACTACGATCACTTATAATAAAGTTCATTTTTGACCTGGCCAATAATGGTACTCATTTGAGTCATTTGAAGGTTGATCTTCAAGGCCATGTCCATTTTTAGCTCATCGAAGATTGAATGAAAACAACTCATAGCAGGAAGCATAACTCTTACCCATGTACGGATCATCGTCAGATTTTTGAAGAGCGACACCCGGGAGCAACGCCATCATGCAGCCTCCGCTGTCTTGGTCTGGAATGGGCACCCTATGGCCGCGCGGGTATCCATCAGCAGCGGCGAACTTTGGATGCCACAGGTCATCGCATTCCAAGTTTTTACGATGTTTGGGATTCCATATTGTCAAGCGGGGATCCATCCAGTGAACTCCAAAGGCCATGTCAACTTCAATATAGAAATTATTTGTCGTTACGGGAGCAACAGAATAGGCTTTGAAGAAATACTTCACTTTGACCGGCTCCCCTTCCTTGAGCGGAGGGGGTGGTAAGATGATGTTGTACCCTGCATGCTTGACGATAAAGTCACACATTTCCTCATCTGACTCGTCGTCACACTGGGATATGTCGTCACACCGTGACTCTCTGGACAAGCACTGTCCTGAGTTACAACTAAAAGAGTCAGGACCACACGATGAGAAAGCTAATGTCAAGTTAGCTACATCACCACACTGCCAAGAGCTCCTTACTAACGGCAAAAGGGAGTCATTTGCAACGCAAGTTTCATCGTGGAGATTTGAAAGTAGGATCCATTCTTTTTTTTTCTTGGTCATTAAGGAACTGAACCCTTTTATTCCCCATGATCCATCAGGCTTGGAAATGAGAGTGTATTTTCTAACAAACTTTTGAATTTTGCCGAAAAGGTAGAATGGCAATGAGGTTTGAACTTTACAAATACTTGACTCGAGGGACAAATAACATGGTCGCATCTGGAAGGTTACATTTCTCAACAATACCTGACACCAAGAATTAAAGTTGTCTGTAGCAATCTCTACGCTCTGTATCCAAGACAGGTATTCGCCTGTCGCAGATTGTGCAGCTGATGAAATCCTGGAGAGCTCTTTTTCATAAACGCTCACATCTTCTTTTGACAGAATTGAACCTTGAAACTTCTTGCATTGTTGACTATGATCGAAATAAGAAGTGTGAGAAGGCATTACGATTAAAGAAAATTCATCTTTGCACAGAATGTTCAGGTTCTCAGCGTCTGCCACAGTTTGTTTGTAGAGCGTTTGTGTCCCATTAAGTTGCGCTTCACATGTCATCCGCGTATCAAACTCAGGGACAAGGTGAACTTCCACACGTGCTATGTGCAGCCACGGCTGCTTTGAAGATAATACATCAATGTGACAAATTTCCGACGGGATGCCTGTAGTTTTATTGGATGCGACACCACCATCAGATCCATTGGACGCCAGCTTTGATGGTGACTCAACTTGGGACTCCCGTTCTTCATCTTCACCTAGTGCCTCGGATGAGTTCGGATTTCGTTCAAATACAGGGTACGAGTCCGTGTGAGTACCCCCTCCGACTCTGACTTTAATCTGTAATTGAGATTTGTTACGGTAGAGTGGAGGGATTTTGTTTACTCTCCCCCAAAAATTTAATAATTTTTATGAAATGGTCAAAGTTTTGGTATCCCGTTGAGAAATTGAAAGTCTATCAGCTAAAGAAAAATTCGTATCGATTTATGTAGAAAAACATGATGAAATTGCTCTGATGAAATAGTAAGGGCTGATGAAAAGTACGAAATAGCTCTGATGAAATAGTAAGGGTCGTGTATTTTACGATAAAAGTGAAGGGAGAATATATTTAATACATATGTGTGTGCACATAACCAAATAAGTTCAGGTTGCCGGAAGCGACGAGTTTCGTGACAAAAAGGAGGGCAAAGAGAGCAGCACCGAGAGAAGTCATATATAAAATTAAGTTTCCTTCAAGTAAAAACAGACGTTTTGAATCCCCAGACTCATCATCAGCGGTATGAAGCCTTTATAAAATTACATAATTAACTACAAATATCCTGAAAATAACTATACCAAATACACAAAAAAAATTACAACGGAAATGCACTATTGGTATCGTTAAGTTTGGGTTTCTGTTTAAAAATGTACTAGGGCTCTAAAATATGCGAACAGTAAAAATCAGAGCTAGACTTTACAATGCTCAAATAGTCCTCATTCAAAGATGATCCACGACTTTTGACATGGCGTCTGTTTGCTGACAGGACAAGGGTTGTTCACACAGAGATTTCACAGTTATATGACTATAGTCCGATCGAGTGTTTAGAACTTTTAATGAAGAGAAAGCGGGGCGTACTGCCCATTTACTCAAATGCACGCTATGCTCAAGAAAGTAAGAAAAAAAAAAGAAAGAAAGAAAAAAAGAAAGAAAAATTGTCACTCCGAAATCAGGTACCCACTGAGCATGGTACGTCGGGTTTGAAATAGTAAAGTTTTAGCCTTGAAATTGAAATGTGGAAGTAGCAATGCAGCTTCTAATTATGATTTATAAGAATAAAACCTTGCAATTACGTGTGGAAGTCGCTCTGAAACTTCGAATTGTGATTTTTAATATTCTGTGCCAAGATTGAAAAGGTGAAATATTAACCTAAACAATGATTTTTGAGCATATCTCTCAAAATGAAAAGAATAGTACAAAAATTGCCTAATGCAACATAGATTCTCTTACACATCAGATAGACCACAAAATGATAACAAAGAAATTGGATCTTTTTCGAATTCTGCAGAATGAGATATTTAAAATTAAAATAAGTGTTGTATAAAAACCGAACTTCTACAGATTTATACCCTCTAGTTCTTACAAAACGTGTGCTACGAGTGGGATATGAGTAAACTATTGTACTGTACAAACTTCTGATGTTATAAAGAAGAGATAATTTATTCCACGAGTAAAGTAAATGACACAAGTGACACATTATATGGAAAATTGCTTTGCAATAGCTAAAATAAAAGTGCAGGGCATAAAAAGATGCAAATCAGATTAATATTTCAAACTATGATTTCTAATTTGGGAGCTTAGTGTCATCGCGCACTGCAATGTGATGGAGATTCATAATGGGCAAAGTTTAAAATTGTGTACAAATTTGTTTTTTATACACTGTCATGCATACATAACAGTTCATTAGATTTCCCACTCGTCGGAAGGCAGTCCTTAAAATTAAATAGTGAAACTATTATAAATTTATTAGGATAATTTGGAATGGAAAACACGGAGATAAAAAAAAATTGTGACATAGTTAAAAGTTATTTTTAAACAAGAAAAATATTTTCAAATATCTTATACTCTTTTCGAACAGATGGCATTTCAAAAGAAGAGTATTTCAATCCGTTTCATTCGTTCGCTCAGTCAAACATTTCCGAGACGGCTAAACTTGGGATGCCATATCAGATAAACGTAAATGTGAACAAGATTGGAAAAGTATTTCAGTAGTATTGTTTATTATCCGTCTGCTCACTGTGGTCTTGAGATGAAACGTATGCGGAAGCTGGAACCGAAAATATTCTGGACATACACAAAAAATGACAACGCCAGAGATAAACGCACGGGATATTTTCGAATATGCGTCACCGAACGTATCAGTCTACCCTCTTCGGAAGAGAGAAATGAATAAAATTAATGTTAGATAAGATTGGAGCACTTACATTGCCCTTAGAATCCAGTAGGAGGACAAGCTTCATCCATTTGTCGACAGGGAAGTAAGTGAGAGGCGTGTGTGTGCCAGAGGGCACCAAGATCTCCAGCTCGCTCGTTTGCGACAACTCTGCGACAGTGAAAAGTACTTCGAAGCGTATCTCCCTTCATATTTTGGGCTTTTGATGCTCCTATAATTTATTATGGCTTACGACAGATGAGGTTATATTGGCAAATATTCTAATATAACACTCAATTAAATGAAATAGTCATTAAAACGAAATATTTGCATTCCGGTCATGAGTTGGGATGTAACAAAATGTGATGGTGTAAGTTTGTCGTAAAAATACTTGCGAGATAATTGCTAGTCCCTGCATGGTAGAAACTGAAATTCGAAGTTGCACACGGGTGTTGCGTCATTCTGTGATGGACTACTGCTGAGCAGAGGGAAATACCATTAAGGTTGTGTAGGATTTGTGTGCCTTTTTGGAACTGCAGTGACTACAACGAGATGTTCATTTGCGCAAGTTACTCAGTGTTTTTTCTGTTCCCTTTTGTTGTGCGAGTCTACCTCGGTTGTTCCTCCTTTTGTCAAGGTCTATTGGCACCCTGCGATATAGCTATTGCTTTGTCATGACTAATTATTATTTAAAATTAATGTAATAAATTTAAAGAAGCTCTGGAGACTTTATTGGCCTAAATTTCCAAAAAAGTATAATGCGCTACGGACTTAATTTCACAAATATCTTCAGTACTCTATGCTATGAATGTACTATCCGCTCGACACAAAGTAGAAGTTCTTCGTAAAATTTGAATACTCAAAGAACGCTGCCGGGTAGTAGAGTAGCCTTTTGCATACTCGCTTCTATGGTGAAGTTGGTGAACTTGAGGGCGAAGAACGCCCTGGACTTTCAGGAACATGGACGCGACGAGCGAGGACGAGTTCTGCTCCAGAATGTCATCCGCGACCGCGAAGCAGCGCATGTCGGCTTCTGAAGAGGACTGGTAGGGGGCTTCGCGCTGGTAAGATTCGGACAGCGGCGCTTCTAAAATGAAATGAGGTTTCCGAGAAGAGAATATTAAAATTGCTGTTTGGGAAATGTGTACTATATTTCAAACCTTCCAGAGAATAGAAATATTTTTTTTCTGAAAGAATAATGTGAACTAAAAAAAATATATTGGAATGCATCTATTGTTCACGTTTACATGTGACATGAATATAAATTTTGGGCCAGCATTGCGTAAAGATGGTAAAAGATGGTATACAACAAGAGAGTTACAGCTGAGGTGTTGCTAAACTGACTTCTCAGTACTCTGAAATGAAAAAAGGCTCTTCTTTTTTTTGAATTGTTATGCTGCTCTAAATGGAAGACAGTCCAACTCCTATGTATGTTTAAATGCTATATTTATTCTGCCTACAGCGTGTATACTGTAGCAGTCCATTCCATACTTAGGTAGGAAGACGTACCCAACGAGGAACAAGACGGGAAAATTTTTCGGATAGAAATACTCTACAGATTTCTTAGCCCTTTTCCTGTATGAGCTGCTCCAGCCGCTTCATTAGACCACGTTGTTTCAAAAGTGGCTTCACCACACTAATGTCACTTTGGCAATCGTACGCCGACAAAGTAAGGTCTGTCAAGTTACGCTCATGGTTATTTTTGTCGCTACACTACACGTACGCAAGAAATTTATCACTAATAATACGTATTTAAATTTTTATGATGGTCAGATGCTGGGATGATTGGAAAATACGTGCATTTAGAGAAACATTAATTCCACCACTAGACTGAAGCTCACAGCTCCACGTTGCTGTAGAGCCTGGTATTAAGAGAATTGTCCACATATTCTTAAAAGAGGAATTTTAAATCGACTCACTAGCAGCGCTTTGAAGGAGGTTCCATTTCGCTACAGACTTTTGCTCGCGCGACTCTGGCTTATCTGAAAAAAACATACTGCTTACATATTATCATGAGCAACATAACCAAATAAAATTACTGATTATGGTCACATTTGAAGCAAATTGTGTAATGTTACTGAGCAAAGATTAGGTAAATATAATATATATGGGAAGTCTCTTGCATATTGATTATTTCTTTCTTTACGACATGAATTTTACTAGCCAAGAAATAGTTCCATTAAAGTTTTAATGCATAGAACAGAAACTTATTTACTGTCTAGTGTAATATTACGTAGGCCTTGACACCGTCGCTCACCTGGAGTGCCCAAGGCGTGAGAAGGTGAGATGAGCAGCCACAGAAATGGAAGTAGCCTGCTGGCTTCAACCATCATTCCTAACGCTGAGCACAGACACCGATTAAATTATAGAGGCCATATTAATAATAGCTTCATCAGTTGCGACGCGCAAGGCTAAAATTTTCTATGAAAAGATTTTCTCTAAAATTTTCTCTAAAAAATTTTATTTAAAAAGATTTTCACTCATTTGCAAGAAGTATCGTTAGGAGAAAAGAAAAACTAAATTGAAAATATGTATGAATATAATTTTATTCATGCGCATGACTGAAATATTGGCACGAAAAGCAGTACAATACTACAAACTATGATGGTCGCTCACGTCAATGCTAAGAGCGGTCAAAGTTACTTTCTAGATGATTCGTTCAAGCAGCCCACGTTAAATTTTCATTAATGGACTCAGCATGAATCCAAATTCATTTTTCAGCACTGAAGTTGCAGTTTACTAAGCTAATGTATAGATGAATACGCTAAAATACATGTAGCTATGTATGTATGAATGTATGTGTGTCACACCCTTCATCAATAAATACAAAGACCGTTGCGGTATCTATGCTACAGCTTGATCATAAACTTCCACTCTTAAAGACTCTGACCCGCGAATTATTCGCAGGTCCTGTCATCTGGTGTTGATTATTACTGGACTGAGAGTGAAATCAATGCCTTATTACAGTGAAGAATTAAAGTAGCCTTCAATTTACTATCTCCGTGCTATGGTGCGTGTAGAGAAGGGCACTTGAGCAAACATTTGCTCATTTAGACAATCTTGGATCACAAAACAAAAGAAATTTTACGGCCAAATCCCTGTATTACATCAAGTTTTTTAATGAAATGAATAAAAATACTAAATTTAACGAGTTTATAAGAAGAGCAAATTATTTACCAGTATGGAAATCAAGCGAGTTCGGCGTTTAGATACCACAATTGAACCGAATTGAAATACTTAAGACGCATTACAAAGTGGTAAAAGCGTTATTTAATTACACTCATGTGTAGAGAGCTCCCACGCTGCGGAAGATGTATGTCATAGTACAACCTCCGCCGCCAGTAATATATTTCCGGTGCGTTGCAGCATGAAGTTACTTCTCGAGCGATTAAGGCTTTCTAAAGTATACTGCATCAAACGACGGCGTAAGAAGAAATTCTTAAGATCGAATATGCCTCCTCCAGACGGGCAGTAAGGCCGCACTACGTCAACTAGGTATCATACATACACGTTGCTGACTCTTGATAAAATTAGAACAGTTACTAGTCATTAGACCTCCCGATGAATGCAAGAATCTTCGTTGCACGTGTAGCAGCACTCGGTTTATTGAAATAAACTTTCAAGCAGCTTTGAACAGAATAACAGGGAAACAAAACTGCATAAAATTTGACAATTTGTTACACAGAAAGAAGCTCCTGGATTATGCTAAAATTATTTACACAATGACGATTTAGTTTGAATTCATTCAAGAAAGGGAAAGAACTCAGTAAAATTTCGATTTTTTTTCGGAACATAGTGCAATCCAAAAAGTTCATGAATTCTGTTAAAACTGTTATCGCGAGAAAAAAATGTTCATTTTTCACCATAATAACAAACTAATATGGAATGACTTACTAGTACGTAAGTAAATTATTAATGCTTAATTTAAGGATTAGATGTTTAGCCGATGGAAATGTGATGCCCTTGGCTCACAGCTTCAGCTTACAGTATGAGGCTCATACTATGAGCGCCGCCGCCACGGCAAGTGCTGCGAGCAGTGCACGGCATGACGCTGACCACACTGGGCGTGGTCTTCGGGCTGGCCAAACCAGGGGGCAAAGTTTCTCTGCATTGTCGGCCAAACCCTATAATCCTATCTATAATCCTACCTTAGCCTTACATGGTTATTTTATTTGACCGAATAATTTATACTAGTGACTTTGATAACTCTAATAAAAAAATTGGATCCTTTCATTTTTAGCAGACGCGCCCCGCCAAAAATGGCGGAACAAAAGATGTTAATTTCTTACGATGCCTTCTTATTTACGGTAAATCTGATAGGAAATAATGTTATTTTCAGTATCACTGATACGGGTTGTCTTCTTTAGCAGTCTCGCTGATTAAGAATAGAAAACCGAATGCTACTTCTTTCTAATCATTATAACTGAATTATTGCGCCAATAAATGACACACGCTCGAAATGCGATGAAGCAACAGTAAAGACCTGGGCTCTGCAATTGCTTCTAAATAATGCAGAAACAATTTCCTACGTGCACACAAGTTCTTTTCAATTACTGAACATTGCTCAAATATTTCATTAGAGTTCTGTGAGCCGACGACTCAGTCCAGGAAAGATTCACGCGAGTACAAAGGAGTCAGAGGGGACAGATAGTATTAGATGTGTAAAACTTATTCCTGAGTGTAGGGAACAAGATACCATGAAATTTCACGTATACTGCACCACACCGAGCTCTGCGAAGATTTCATCAATTTACGAATTCATTTTTCAGGAAGAAGAGTTCTCATTATGCAGTCCATGTGTATTCACGAGATAGGTCGCGCGCTGAGTCTTGATTGCTGTAAATACAGAAAGGTGATAAGAGTAATGATCGTCAGTGCAGGGGCCCCTCACTGAAGAGACTGGTCGTTCATTGGCGTCAATTGTGATTGACGAGTGAGACTCATTCACTCAGAAATTGAAATCGATGCTCTTTTCTAGGCAAGAACCCGCATGTTGGCGTGACAAGTTCCTTGTTCATTTGTTGAGTATTCCATCAGCTCTGTGAAATGAAATTCATGTAACGCACAATTAAATTAATCAGAAAATGAATCAGAAAATTAATCACCGAAAATTAATCAGAAAATCACTGTCACGCACAGCGTACGAGGAGTTAGCGTGTACGTACTGTCGACTGTAGATTGCACGGACGTTTTTTGAGCAATGATTGTTCCACTACAAGAACCGGACCCATCTTTAGATTTTGATTCGCAGATCTTTGAACTGAGATATTTACCGAAACTAAACTTGGCGTTTGAGTAGCTTTCACAAAAAGAGAATTGACGAAGACTTTTTCCCAGAAAACTCTAGTATTTGATTCACTGTGCAAGTAGCAATTTTTCGCATGGGAAAATTCACATCATTCCGTTTTGGTGAAGAAATAAATATATATCGGGAGAAAAAATAATCATTTATCACCTAACTCCTGAAATGAGTTAGGTTAGGCTAGTTAAAGTTAAAAACCTATGAGTTACAGAGTTAAAGAGTTAAAGAAACTTTCCATGTTTTAGAAAATGTTTAGGAGGAATCAACAGTCATTTAACAAAGTAGACTCAGTAATCCAAGTTTAAAACCTATGATCTTTAGTCCTGTGATGTCATCATGTACATTGTAACGCAGAGAGAAATTCATAAATTGAGCGTCAAAATATTCAAGCCCAACATCTGAATTGAGAAGAGACAGCGGTCTAAACTTAAGGATCTATTAAGAATTTTCTTCTCGTGAAATCTCATTCGTGAGCGGAAAAGTTAGAAGTCTAAAAATGAGGGTCATTCCGTTCTCGATTGAGATCGTCTCTAAGGACTTATCTGTAAGGCGACACAGGAGGTATGGCAGCCATTTGTGCGGTTGGAGTCTCATTTGGCCTGCGTATTGC
Source organism: Orchestia grillus (assembly GCA_014899125.1). Taxonomy (NCBI): domain Eukaryota; kingdom Metazoa; phylum Arthropoda; class Malacostraca; order Amphipoda; family Talitridae; genus Orchestia; species Orchestia grillus. The sequence continues at coordinate 10,752 of VOMN01041761.1, forward strand.
TCCAGGTAGCGTTGGTCACATCCTATGGTTTCAATTCTCTAGTTATGAGCGCCTATTTCGAATGCTGAAACTAAATTTTTTGAAAACGAATCAAACGTGCAAAAAATAATTGGGACATACATCGAGCTCTATTTGAAAACTTAAAAGCGAAGAATATACCAAGGAAACCGATCAAGTTAATTTACAAAAAAGTTTCGTAGTCCAGTTCATTATCAGTTCCATAAAATTATAAACATGTATGAAAAAACAATACATAACGAATAAGGACGACGAATACAGTATTGCGACTCAACTTGGACAGAAGTAAATACAGAATAGATGAAAATTATTTGATAATTATTATTTCCCTGGATACGACATGTCTGCGTAATTCAGCATATTTTCCTTAAAGATATCTGCAATTCTAAAGTCACAGGGATTAGACGATGCATTTACAATTTTGAAATCTCTTTTATATATTAGGACATTGCGCCCTAAAGCATGAAACTGCACCTCAGAATGTGAAGGGCATAATGACCTGCACTCTAGGTGCTCTCCAATTCTAGCGCACAAAATTCGCTATGTCATATCGACGTACGAAAAAAGTGTACTGAAGACAACTATAATTCTACGCCAGAAAAGCACGCACCTCAGCGATAAATATATCTTTGTAATTCACGAATGAAGGTATCTCAAAATCATTAACCAGAAAAATACTTGTTTTAGATTCCAGAAATATTTTTCAATAATGATTTATATTTCGGGGCATCATTTCACTGGGAATGCTTAAACATAAAATAAACTGTACAGATACTCCAGACAGCTATCTTTAGTTTCAGGTTCACAGCGTCGTCTCGCCAGAAATTTTTTAATTAGTGAATTAATAATGTCCAAAGGAAGAAGATTTATTGTGAAGTAATTACGAAGAAATTCAAGTTTACTCTGCACATCCTGAATGATGGACGAAAATTTTAAATATTTATTGATAAGCGTTTAGACGCGATTTATTTTTTGAATTCTTGAAGCTAAAACTATAGAAACTAGTGCTTAATCCTGTGAAAGTGGACTTGCTGTTCACTGAAGTCTGAAGTAGATCTCTGAGCCAGCCCACCAAACAAAAAAGAAAGGCTCGATAATTATTCTTTTGAACTTTCGTTGCGAACTCAGTACGTAGAACTAGGAATAGAACTTTTAAGAAATTTTATCAATTTCAACACAGCTGACATACAGTACGTCGTTGGGTTTTCAATGCCTTATAACTATTGACACGTGTGTGATATGAGGAATGTGAGGTTTAAACGTTTTTCCGAGGGAAGCACACCGTGGTTCGGTGAAAATCAGTTTGGCCCAGCCGAGACTTGAGGGATTTTTAATCTGTATCTAGTACGGATGCATCTGGTTGAGGTAGCTGAAAAATAATCCTGCGTATGGTATAATTTTGACACGTTTTTTCCTTGAAATGGCGGGTGTAGGCAATTAGTAACTAATGCTTCAAAGCCTGTAAGAAAGCTAATTCTAAGCAGTTCAATTAAAGCTCATGTGAGGTAAAACAGGTTAGAAACTTATAATATTTAGTAATAACACCGCATGCGTAACAAAATTTCTGTTCCTAGCAATCGAGTGTTATTTCCTTACTTCTTGTACTGTAAAACAGTAGAAAATGAATGCAATTCCTCCCAAACTTTGCATTTGTATTATACTGGGAAGTGTTGTACTCATTACTGGGATTAAAATGAATAAACATAAATTTAAAATTTAATTTGACCTGACCACAAAAGCAAAGTTTTAGCGCTGAGCTTTATTTTTAGTCATTCTATTTAGTTGCAGAGAAATGGGAAATAATGATTTTAGCCCAGGAACAAAACAAAAGTAAATTTGGTTACACGGTGTTATAGCGTTGAGCAATAACACTACATTAAAAGCGAGTAGCAGTTCTATTGAACTAAATATCCCTTGATAACACTATAGCGAAAAACTAAAGAAACATTTCTAGGGCATTTGCGAGTAATTGAACTAAATATTGTTAGATATTTAACAAAAAACAAAAGATAAATTTTAGGGTACTCGGGAGCTAAAACTCTAACTGAATACTAAATATTAAAGTGTAAGCTCTTTCCCCTTAATTCGATCGAGCTCAAAAGCAGTTAAGTGTTTATCACAGTGAAGTGACACACATTCTCTTGGACTGCACCTTCGAGTTAAATTCAATTGGATTGGAAAATTTAGCGAGTAAGAATTAACCTACATTGACATGTAACAACTAGCTTAACAAACATGGACCATTTTTCATACACATACATCTATGCTTGCTTAGTCAAGAAAATATAGGTGAGAAGTAATGGCTACTGTCGGGAAATATCGCGCAAGAGCTCTCTCACTTTACAGAAGATCTTCCTCCCGTGCCAGAGTAGAGTCTTGTTGTGCAGCCAGCTTCTTAATTTCACAGTTGAACTTCAGCCGACCAGCGACGGTCGGAGAGCACAGGACTTGAACAGCCTCGCCTGCCTGAGTGGGGAGCTCCTTGCGCTCTGGTCTGCATCACTCAGGGCCGCACAACTGAGGAGTGCTGTGAATGACTCCGCCTCTCTTCCTTTTCGTGTCCGTGCTGCTAGCGCGATGAGCGCTCTGGCGTGTAAGTCCAATTAAATGGACCGTTTAAAGCGCAATACCATTTGTGCGAGACAGAAGGATTACGTAGGCGACCTGCCGTACCGCTGAACTGTTCGTAATATTCTTCAAGATGACTCACCTGTTGATTATATTGGTCATGACAACTATGAACTCGAGGTCGCCGTTTTGGTCGCTCTTAAAACCAGCTCTAAAATTAATGAGTTCTATTAAAATAGTAGTGTAATTATGACTTTATGCAATGATGTCTCTCAGAATACATTGTAAATCCGCTGTTTAACCCACACATTTCAGAAACAGCACTTAATAAAAGGGTTGTAGGACACGAAAATCTCAGTTCAATACAAGTTATGAAGAGGATAATACCATACATGTTAGCAGCTATAATCTCAAACAATCGAAGATGAATTTTTATTAGCTTACCCTCGTACTAATAATTAAAAGCTGCTCATTAAATACGATTGAAAGAAGCGACATAAATAAGAATTTACCGACGAGAAAATCTCATTTTTGGAAACTTGACACACACACAAGAATATTCAATTCACTAATTATATCTTAGCACTTGACTTCACAAAACTGAAACTGGGCTGCTCTGGGATCGCTCACAGTGCTATCCGTCACATTCAAGAGGGCGAAACAATCAAAAATGTACTCGTATTGTGAATGTGTTCTTAAGTTTTCAACTCGTTAGAAGAGGCTCGCCAGTTATGACTCACAGTTCAGGAGCTTCACGTGCCTGAACTGGACACTCTGATCCCCTGTAGTGTTCTCCGTACGCAAAGCGATGCCAAGCATAAGTAGTACTCAGCGAAGTCCGTTTTGAGCTGTCGCGGGCTGTGAGAGCCGGTGATTATCTCCGATTCCTAAGGTATTCGTTGCAACTACTTGAGGCGTCTCCATCATTTTACAGCAGGTACACATCGAGCTTCACAACGCGAACCCTTATCTGACTTCATTGGAGAAGAATTAATTCGAAGTCATTGAAAGAAGTTGCCTACCTGATAAGCCATGAACTCTTTGTGTTGGGGCTGGAATGCTTGGAGCATACTGGAAGGCATTTCATACTTTCCCATTCCTCGAGTATCCGCATCTACAAAAACACGTAGACAGACGTACAGTATGAGAAAACAAAATTGTTCTGAAAAAATGCAAAAAGAAAGCAGAAGCACTACTGGAATGACCATTGAGTGATGGAACGGATTATGTAGACAATTAGTGGTACTTGGGAAGTTTTGGTGACGTCAGAGTTGACAAGAGGCGGCACGTCATGGTCTGTCCATTTCTGTTGAAAGACGTCGCCATCTGTCGAAATAATTTGTTACCCTGGCTCGCCGTTACGTAAAATTTGATTTTAGAATATGAGCTCTCAACCTCATACATTTAAAATAAATGTCCGAAAGGGTATTTACATGCCTAACTAATTGGTTGCGTCACAGTAACGACAGACATTTTTAAAACCTGCACACAGCTGCGTTTTGTTATCGTTTATTGTGAAAATGTATAGTTATGAAGTAAGAATACAAAATATATTTGTCGAGGGAAACAAATGCGTTAGAGGGCAAGCGTCTCTAATAAGTTTTAAGTCATACTTTGCTCGGGAAAGAATGGTAAAAAACTGGAGCATCGTCTCTCACTAGGCATCGTTTGAGACTTAGACTGGCATGTGCAAATGGCAATTGCATAAAAGCCTTCAGTGTAAATGAGGCGGAGAGGCGAACATTAGCGGATCCTGGAACGCACCCTGGCGTGTGAAGGTCGAGCGTGCGTCATTGAGGGTGCAGGCGGTACTCGGCCAATGAGGGCCGTACGCTCTCTGCACTGACGGCAGGGAAACATTCTTCACACCCAGTCTAACTTTTTCGCTAATGTTTAACTCCGGCCTCCCATTCGACTGATCACTCACCGGCTGCCAAAGTTAGATGCCCCGGTTAGAAAGGATGACAAGGAGGCTTTCGAGTCGGCAGTCGCTCACTTGATTCATACATTTGAAAATTATATTATTTGCTTCAGAAGACATACTGTTGCATAAAAAGTTTTGACTGAGGCAAAATGATAGGGTCATAATTTTTACGCGCGTAAATAACGAGCGTACATGGAAAGCTAACTTAGAAAAGATGCTGTCATTGTTTAATTCTTAATAAAACGGGATTAAATACATTCAAGATTTCTATAGTCTTACACGGGTCGAATAGTTAAGTAGGTTCCAATGTAGATAGAAAAAGACTATCTTTTGAAATGCGTGTGGCCCAATCCGTGGTATTGCTTGATTGCACTTCTGATAGTTAATTTAGTAATTTGTTGAAGCAATTATGTTCAAACTATTGGGTTGTCCGGAAAACTCATGCCGATTTTTAGTAGTTCATTTTCTAGTTATTTTAGAACATGATTGAGTCGGGACTACATGTCCTATCAGAGCATAATTCAAGCTATTCAAGCTATCTTTTTGTGGAAGAAGGTTTGAGATCCTATAACCTGTGTTAAGTCTGTTAATGGAACAAAAAACTAATTTTCAGCACCTTATGCTTATATATTTTTATAAGGAAAAATGACTCTCAAACAACCAAAGAAATATGCGCAGTTTACGTCGATGATTCGTAACCCGAAAAAGCAATACGGAAGTGATTAGCGAAGTTCCAAGCTCGAGATTCTAGCCTTATTGGTAAAGAGCAATCAGGCAGACCACCTCAACAGATGATCAAATCAAGTCGAATAACTCGGGTCGAATAACTCACGACCCGAGAATTGGCAGAAAGCCTCAACCTATCAAAATCTGCCGTTCATGGGCACCTGGTAACACTTGGGTTTGCAAATCGCTACGATGTTTGGATGCTCCATGACTTGAGTGAGAAGAATTTTTTGGATCACATTTCTATCTGCAATTTGCTTTACAAACGGAATGAAAACGCGCTTTTTTCAAAACCAATTGTGACAGGAGATAAAAAAAGGATTATTCACCGAAATATTGAAAGAAAGCGATCCTGGGGTATCGACATGAGCCTCCTTTAGCTACCCCGACAGCGGGTCTTTATTCTAAGAAAGTTTTGCTTCGTGTCTCATGAGATTGGAAAATAATTCTATACTATGAGCTTATCCAAAGTAACCGGACAAATAATTTTGAGAAATACTGTTTACAACTGGGCTAATTAAGACCATTAATTCAAGAAAAACGTCCATAATTGGCCAACAGGAAGGGCGTTGTTTTTCATCAGAATAATGCAAAAAACCATACATTTCTTGGGAAACCAGAAAAATTGCTGCAGCTTGGCTGGGATGTGTTACCCTACCTTCCATATTCACCAGCTATTGCTCCTTTGAATTTCTACTTATTCAAGTCTTTGCAAAATAGTCTTAAGGGTAAAAATTTAAATTCCTTGGATGATTTAAAAATATACTTTGATGAATTCTTTGCCATGGAACCACTGCAATTATGGGAAGAGGGTATTTCAAGTTAAAGAAAAGATGGAAAGGCATTTTCCAACAAAATGGTTTATATTTGGTTGATTAAAAATGTAATAGCTTATATTTATTTACCTTTTTCTTTCCTTTAAAAATCAGCGATAGCTTTCCAGACAATCTAATATTATACTTATCATGTCTTCAGTGCAAAGACGCTAAATTGTGTTAGATTTTTCTTTGTAAGCCTTTTGCTTGGAAGAGATTCAAAGACGACTCAATTTTTTCAACGGTACTTTAGCAGCATGGGCGTCGGGTGAGTAACACGTCGATATATCGAGGAAATTTTATTTTCCACCAACGAAAAGTGAACTGTGACACGAACGCACATACTGTATAAATTGAAATTAAACAGCACAAAAATTTAAAAAGCAGTAGAGAAGCTTAGTGAAATTTTCGTAATAGTCTCGAACAAAGGAGATGGACGAGGATTTCCGCTAATTTTATGCAGTGCAAGAAACTCGTGAAGCCCTGAAGGATAACACTAAATTCGCCCTCGCTCATAATGCATCTAAATGGCACGGTCATCTTGTAATTCAGAAGCTTCTAAGTTTCCGAAAACGGAAGGTGAATTTTTGGCTTGTATGAGAATATTCTATGCTTATTTTTCTGTATTTCAAGATGAACATCGCACCAGTTTTTCAGAGGTGGAATTATATCCTCTCACATTTCGACAACCGAGAGCGATCACGCTTTCAAATAATTTCATGAACAGGATGAGTCCTGACACTGAACGCATATTGGCCCCGAGCGTCCTTAAATGGATGATCTTAAATGCTGAGCCGTAATCCTCAATGGAACTGATGGCCCCATAGATGATTGGGAATAGGGGGTCCTGGCAGGCGCACGAGCCCAGCTGGGAGAGACGCTCCGACCGATGACGCTTTGGACTATTACTTACACTAACTTTTGCGCCGATTTGGCGACAATTTCACAGAATAATGCATAAAAATACTCCGCTGGCGTAAGTTATAGATAATTCTAGATGTTCCCATAAAAAAGTTAGACTAGGCTAATTTTCTTTTTAATTGTTTTTAAGCTAGAGTAGTTATTTTTATTTTTTGTCTTGCTTTAAATTTAATTTCAATTCAAATGAAGTTAACTTCCTTTTTACAAAAAGGATAAAAATGGTTAATAAGTGAAAGAGTTGAACAGGCATAGATGCTTTTAAAGGAACTGGTACATTTGTTGAGAATATCTCCGTATATAACACAAAATAATTTTTCACAATGAGAAGAATTCGTTGAACAAGTAGTTACAAATAATATTTGATGATGAGCAGTTAATTTTTGCAGGAAATAGGATAGAAAACGTTTCCACTGACGCTGATATTGATCAGCGAGTTTCACAGTTTGGACTAAACTTCGCAGGACGCTTTTAATATAAATTTTCCCCACTCTCCACGGAAATGTGTCCATTGAAGCCCTATTGTTAGCATTGCGTTTGTAGGTAAACAGCGCGAATTGGGACATAGCTTTAGTAGAAAGGTACAACGCTCATCTCTACGATCAGTATTTGTTTTTTGTGCCACAATTTGTTACACGCTTAAGTCAAAACCTAAAATAGAGTAAATTTATTAATTTTGTTAGTTTGAAAACACAAATAAAGTTTAAGAAATATTTAGTGACATCAAATACAGAAAATCATGTGTTTGCAAAAGTCAACTGGGAAAAGAATAATAGTGAACTGTTACCACAAATACCACACACGCATGAACTAGAAAATGTCGTACATCTACGAAACTTATCAAACTATTGATTAGTAATGGAGAAATGCAGCATACCGATGTCAAATAGGCTTTCAAACTTTACTTTTTTCGAGCAAACTGACGTCCAGAAGTACAAAATTCTCACTCGATTAATTATTATAAACTTTCAACTTCTGATTTAAGGAAGAAGGAAGCAACCTCTCGCTTTAGTAAATTTTTCCAGTCCAATTTTGATCAGGTACTCCTGATTTCTTTTCGCAATATAGGGTAGCGCATTGTCATTGTGCATAACATTTTCCATTTGTGCGTCGCATGCTTAGTTATGTCTCAAAGGTTCTTCGCAATTGAAGAAATAAGGAAAATCCATGTCTGGCACTAGTCAATTATAAGTTTTCTGCTTAACGATACTTTTCTCATCTCGCAAAGCGAAAGCTTACAAGCCTTTAGTTCTTAGGTTGTAATCTGATATTCGAATCACCATTTTATCTTTACTTATCGTTCAAGGATAACAGTTCCAGTCTTGCCGTTAGACAATATCTTATGACGTAAAAAGATGCAAACAAAGAAATTTTTTCCCGAAACTACTCGGTGCTTCCGAAATTTTTAGACGGAAACTTTTGTTGAGGGCCCAAAGTTCATGTGGAATAACTTAAATTCGATTTAAGCTCCAAGGAATATTCATAAAAGGTAGAAAAAAGATACGCATTATAATTTTAGGTTGGCTCACTCTGTACATACAGTGAACGCTTGCATTTCCTCATGAGTTAGTGACCAATGTTGAAGACGTTCGTCCTGTGGGAGGAGTACTCAGCGCCAGCCTCTGGCACGTCTACACCTCTTGCTACAATGACGTACACGAACTCATAATGCAGTGCCGCTAAAAAGGTGACTTGTGCTCACCGGAGTTCGTTCTAAGAATTGCTTGCATTGTGTTACACTATTGAAAGTTAGTCATCGAATGGGCTGACACTTTTTTGTAATGGGAATCATTTAAACTAGCAAGAGCTTCTCAGTTCCGTTGACCACTTACTTCAAACTAAATGATATCGATAATAGCCAAGAAATACATAAAAAGGAAAATACATAATGCAGATACCATCACTGCCAAGCATAATGTGTTCATCTTTTTAACTCGTTGCAAGATTTCTTCAGCTGATAGTGATTTCTTCATTTTGTCTACGTCAGACTGCAGTTTGTGACGGTAGGCGTTCAGAATCGTATTCACTATGACGATCGTGAAGCTAAAGACGATCAGCATGGCGTACCAAACATCCAAGAGCTTCAAATAAGACGTCTGGACAGACGTAGAATTCGACTGAGACAGAAGAGCAGTCTGTACCAAAAGTGAGGTCAAAGAAACCATAACCCGCTCGTTGAAATCTTCTACGCGAAACAATAAAGTTGCATACGAAATGAGAAGGATAACAAAGCTCGTGAGATAGCTGTTGAGGACATGGTAACCATACAAACTCTTCATTTCGATTACCAGAGTGACGGAAGTATTCATTCCCAGTTCCTTTCTCCACACTCGGGAAATCTTGTATTCTCTGACGTACTTCTTCCCTTCGTACGGGATGTCATCGTCCGGACTGAATCGTTCATACCTAACAGCGTCCGCATCAATCAGGTCCGCCACGATGCTCAGTTCGCACTTTTGGTCGCCGAATGGATACTTTCGCAGGTCAAATTCACAGGGAACGAGAAAGACTCCGGCGAGGCTGTAGCCCAGAAGAGCCTTAGATCCTTCCAAGTAGCGCCCTGAAGCAACAATAAAGCGTACACAAAAAATAAAATGAGAGGAATTTATTTACAGATTTATTTTTGTCACACTCTAGTTCCAAAATAAGCACACGAACCTATTTTCATTCTTTTTATAATACACTTTAAGCTATGCCAACAAAATATATGTACTTGTCGTAAGTCTACGGTATTTCCTGCGAAAGTTCAATTGCAATCGGCCAAATTCTTGTACTCACACAGATGTAGAATCGTAGAATTCGTCATTCGAGTTCGTATTCGAGAATGCATATCCCATTCAAACTATAAAAATTATAAAAGTAAAAATTATAAATTTAAAGCGGTGAAACTAAAAACGTCGTCATATTCTTGGGTTTGGAGTTAGTGGAAACTGCTGCGTGAACGTTCTCGTAAGAATTGCATTCATTGGGGTATGCTTGAATATTGGGGTATGGTTCTACAAGGAAGTAAATTAAGTCGTTGTAGCTTCATACTGCACGAGGGCAGAGAGCTATCTAAGGTTTGTTATTATTTGGCTTTAGGCGACAGTAGCGCTGCGTGGAGATTACTATCAACAAAATTCCATCCATACGAGCTCATTGATATCCTTCTTCACAATGACAATTAAATGATGAGTTAATGATCGTGGTTGTACAAAAATTTGATATTTGTTTTGAAATTATTCGACTTCCATGAAAATATCAAAATAGCCTTTACTATGGTAAGGAGTAAATCTTTTAAGATAAAAGTGTTTTGAGTACATCAAATGGACTACAAAATTGCCCTCACTAACCCTCGGTAAGGATAAGCTCGGATTCCATATTCGAGCTACACCGACCAATGTAGCCCATGAGACGCAGCGCAGCTCAGCGGACCTGCGTCGGCGTTATTTTATTGACATTTCAGAGATGATAACAAGTGATCTCTTGTTAAGCTTGCGTGAATGCAAAAAGAAGAAAATTATCTGAGTTATTATTTATGTCTAATGTACTAAAGTTTCGTTATTGCGTGGCATATCAAGAGAATTGGCTCATAGAACAACGACTGTGTTTACTGTGTTTATCAAATTGCTCGAATAATTAAAAGTTCACGATTACTTGTTAACTAAAATTTCTTATGGTAAAAATATTTGCTCAGTTATTGAATGCACAGGGCTCTAGTACAGCAGCTGTTCTGATAAGTAGCTAAGACCTCGAGTAGCTCGACTTTCATTACCTCTACATTGAACGCAGTTTACCCGTTAAGGTTTAAAATTACTTAATATAATTGTCAACAGAAAAAATAAACCGAGATTTGAGCTTACCCATGTAGGGATCATCCCAGGAATCAGTGTTAACTGCATTATCGTCGTGGACAATAGCACAGCCTTGGGAATTTTTATCTGGGATGTCCACCCAATGACCGTCCGGATGACCGACAGCTGCTATTAAGGTGGGAGACCAAATTTCCTTGCAATCAACGCTTTTGTGGTGCACGGGGTTCCATATCGTCAGACGAGGATCCTTCCACATCAGTGAAAATTGTATGTCGAATTCAGCGTAGAAGTTTTTGGTTTCGATGGGAGCCACTGAGTACGCTTCAAATATGTATGTGAAGTGAAGATTAGGATCGCCTCCCATCGTTGGAGGCAAAACCAATTGTTCGTAACCTGGATCTTTTAGAATAGTCTTGCACTTCTCTTCGTCGCTCTTGTCTTCGCAATCGGCACCGCCGTTGCATCGAGTTTCTTTCGGCAAGCATTTACCCGAATCACACATAAATGAATTGGCTCCACAAGGGGATAATGCTAGAAGGACATCAGACGAACCACAAGTCCACATGTTTCGCATGACCGGAAGATCAGGAGTACTCATGGTGCACTTCATTTTGTGCAAATTAGACTCCAATATCCACCTACCGTTCAACAGTCGAATTATTGAACTTGAACTTTTGAGCACAAAGCTTCCAGTAGGCCGAGTGAACAAAGAATATCTTCTATTAAAGTGATGTGCTTCACCGAAGAGGTAAAAACTTCGAACAGTTTTGACTTTACATACGTTAAATTGAAGCGAGTCTTGGCAGGGATGGATGTGAGTTGACCCGTTTTTGAGCAGAACGGGACACCAAGAATCAAGGCTCCTGCTGGTCGCTGCCGTGTCCTCAAGCCAAGACACTAAATTTACTTCTGAACGTAGAGAAAATGCTATTGTTTTGATTTCTTTCTCATACAGCAGAAGATCAAACCCTGATAAAAGAGAACCTTGGAACTTGTTGCATTGTTTTACGTGATCGTCATACAGTGCAAGTCCATTCAAGACAAGCAACGAATACTGATCTTTGCATATCGATTCTAGCGAGTGTTCGTTACTCGAAAACTGCTTATAAATCAGCGAAGTTTCATTGATTCCCTCCTCACATGAGTTGGAAAAATTCACTTGAGAAACGACAGACACTCTCACGTTACGCATGTGAAGCCAAGGTTGGTCTCTTTTCCGTTCTTGGACGTGGCACACGGCGGAGACTCTCCCATTAAGACTCTCAAATGTGTGCTTACGAGGAGAAGATTCACCGGAGTCATCCGTAACGGTGGTTCTTGGTATCGTTGTTGCTTGAGGTTCATCGACGTAATCCCGGAAGTTCAACGTAAATTTTTCCAAGTGACTGTCATCTCCGGCTGACAAAACAACCTGTGGGGATGAAGAAAGGGTATCGGTAGATTGTGCGTGCTGTGTACATCGGGTTCTGATGATCATGAGGTGGCCGTTGGGAGAAAGTCGTGTCAGGAGTCTTCCCGCCTCTGACCCTACAAATGTAAACCACGCTGAAACAAGGTTTCAATTTTTGGGAAAACGGATACAATTTGAAAAATAAATAGTTTATCATGATTTGTAAATTAAAGTAATAACTCTTAGCTCGGATTTGTTCGTCCATTTACGTTAATTCAAAATGTGTTAAAAATACGCAACGAAGTTTTACCCTGACGGAAGGCAACTGCTAGAAATCCAAATTATTTATTTAAATTTCTCGATGGAACTAGGTTTCAAACTATCGTTTCAGAACAATCCCTCGATGGCGTGTATTCAAATCAGCATGACGTAGCCAACAGGTGCCAAAATAGTGGTCAAGCTCGATAATGTTTGTCAGCAAAAATTACATGTTAGTTGATTAATCAACATAAAGTTAAAAATGAAAGAAAGCCATCGAGGAAAGAGGAAAAGAACGAGCCTGAACCAGCAGGCTCGTTCAGCAGGTGGCTGAACTGTTGGTAAACATCAACCACTACGGAAATTATCATTAATACATTTGAGCGCACCGATAAATTTTGGTGGAGGCTCCCCAGTGCTACGTTCTCGTACTGATGATCATGTCCTAGACTGTTTTAATTTTCCGTTTCAATACAACTGCGACAGAACTAGTTTAACCATGGTTCACTCTGGTACTTAGCGTTGTATCTGACTGGAAACGATTTGTGTGTACGTGAACGGTACAAATTACTCTGGCTGTGCTGTTAATCTAGGTAAGCAGAGCTATTCATCTGTTTTACCAAATGTGTAAATGAAGACAAACCCGTGCCATAAGGGATCTAACTTGCTCTATCAATCAAGAATTGCGTCAGCAGTCAGAGTTCGCTAGCCGCTTGATCACTAGGGTGCAAGACAACCACCAATTTATGAAAGCTTGTTCTGTCAACGCAAGTGGTACCATGCGTTTTAGAGCCTTGTGATTGACTCAAATTTAGACTACGTACTAAAATAGTAGTTTGACTCACGTGAGACAAGTTATCGATGACAGCTAGTCTCAGCCAAATCCACTTGTCTGCGACAAGCTGGAGAGCGGACTGATGCTCCCCAGACGGGTATGCAATATTCAGGCCAGAAGAGCGGTTGAGCTCTGTTGTAAAATGTGTGTTAGAATTCTGGGATATTCTTGCATTGGATGTCATTTTCTTTCCAACATGCTAAAATATTCTTGAGTGATTTGAAAATTATTTACACCACAAACGAACGTAAAATGTCGACAGCTCTTGAATAAAATCTTTAGAGTAATTCAAGGAATTACTGACAAAATTTGGAAAATGTTGGGCTCCGACCTACATATTCACTAGACGCGCGCGAGCTTCAGAGGCCTTTTATGAATTTACTCTAAAATGAAGTACGTCGTTGAATATGAATGCATCTCTCAAATATATATTTGACTCATTTTAGCTATTGCCACTAGACCACTATTATTACTACAGTGATTGAACTTCGGAATAGCCATACAGTACAATGCAGTTTAATGTAGCTCAACTGAAGATATGCCAATTTAAGAAATACGCAAGGGGTAAAATTTATTTCTATTCTAGTGAAGTTAATTCATTGTGATCCATGAACTTTTTGGAATGTACTTCTTCCTTTGCAGTACGATCAAGATATGACAAAAATCAGTTACGGAAAATTGAAAATTCACGAAGAATGTCTCACTCGCTTCTATGGTGAAGTTGGTGAACTTGAGGGCGAAGANCTTTCAGGAACATGGACGCGACGAGCGAGGACGAGTTCTGCTCCAGAACGTCATCCGCGACCGCGAAGCAGCGCATGTCGGCCTCTGAAGAGGACTGGTAGCGGGCTGCTTTACGAGAGCTTGACTTGAGGGTCTCTGTAAAATTCATTTTGGGCATATTCGAAAGATTAACAAACTACTGACACAGTAAAGTTGAGAATGAACATTTAGCACTGCGTAAACATAAGAATTAACTAAACGAGGTTCTGTAATCTATGTTCCAGGATTAAATGATTAAAGGTCACGTGTGGAGGCCCATAAAATAATTTTTGCTCGAGCTACTGTATATTGGCTATCCAAAAACAGAAGTCTGAGACACGTGAACCGGAACATGAATATCCTCTTACTACTGTGATTTAAGAGCATAGTGCATAAAATAGAAAAATTTACTGTAAGCACTGAAAGCGTAGGTATTGCGTAGAACCCTTTCTTATACATACCTAGGTCGAATAGTACTCAGTTCCTATACTAACTTCTTCTAGCAAGCAGAATACTTACTGAAATATATAAAATATCAGTGAAGAGCCATGGAATAATAATTCAAATTTAATAATCATTTTATTGCAACACAGAGGTAGAAATGATCAAGCATGTCTGAATGGTAGTTTTAAAGCTCAGGCGTAAATAATTTCGTAATTTGCTAGAAAAATGACCTGTTCTTGCAGCTGTTAAACTATTAATAACGATGTTATAAACCCATTAGGACTAGTACATGGATTTTTGCTTACATATGTACGTCCTAGCTTTTGAGGCATTTTATGCCTTGAGTGCCAGCGAATAGAGTTTTCTACGTATCAATATTTTGTCTCGTATAATCTATGTTCTCCTTAAAGTAATACTTTGTTATTAACAGAGGACACCAAACCAATTTTGAAAATTTTATTGCACCAGGTCAGTTTTCTAACTTTCAGCTCTAATGGGCTAAGCCCTTAATTAGGTTGAAGAATGATGCGACGCAGTCACGTTATTAATGGGCCAAGCCTTTAATGGCTCGGAACATGATGTGTTAATATGCGATGCATTCATGCTCTTAAACAGTGCGCAAGTACGAAATTTATTAAAATAAAGTAGGAAGTTTTTTTCAACTGATTTACACAGCACAATTGTGACTTCAACAACCCAACCTGCTCTTCATAGTTATTTGCTTGAAAATGATATAAGGAAGGAAATTTAATAAATGATTTCCATCTTATGATTGGGATTTCAAAGCCCCAACCTGTAGTTCATAGTTATTTTATTGAAATCCGAATGTAACTTCACGTAAATTTGCAATAAACTTTCGAAATAACATTTTTAATTAATTTTTTGCAATCATCAATTAAAATACAACTTCAAATTCGTTTTGAAAGACATATCTACCGATTTCTTGTATAAGAACGCAAAATATTGCGAATATCATAGCCCTCATACAGCTTTCGAAATCGTTCCCCATCACTTCTATTTCAGCTCACATCGTTCAGCCGCGTGAGCTGTCTTCAAAGAAAGATTATCGTGTATCCTCTCGCAGCGGCATTATTAATGTACACACGAGTTCTTATTTTCAAAGGAGAAAAATACACGTGTCGTCTGAGCAGGTGTACAATGACAGTCTAACCCACGGCCTCAAAATATTTGATGACTCTAACTTCAATTTTTTCCCAGCAATGAAAGAGTAAAACAGACATCCAATTCATTTGAGGCGAGTTGGAATTTGACTGAAAACGAGCACAACAATGATTGCTTTTCTGGTGAAGACAGTAATGACACTTTACTAAATGTATTCCCGTCAAAATTCTTTTGGCTAATACTAAGAGTTTTCCTAAATTCTGAGAAAAATTATTCGGACTCTTATATTCGGTGAGTGAATAGTTCTCTTCCGTAAGGATCTACCTTGTGCAAGGTGCAGTACAGACAGAAGACGACTGATGAACAGTTAACACAGCCTTAGAAATGGTCACCTACTGGCAGCAGTAGTCTGCAGCAGATTCCATCTCGACACCACCTTCTGCTCACTCAGCTCCGGCAGGTCTGAGAGTAATGGCAAAATATTAGAATTATAAAAATCCATTTCCGAGTTATATCGATCGTATGGCCACTTAGAATAATTATAGTTCAATCTGGGTGAGGAAAGCTCAGGTTACATCCCCTAACATAAATGAAAAGAAAGGCAATACCTGTGGGCTCGAGCGATGGTGCGGCTGGTACACACGTTGCGATCACCAGGCACAGAAGCCGAGCTTGGAAGTCCATGGCACAGTGAGTTGAGGTTGTACTACTACCAGCAGCACCGCAGTCCCTCACTGAGCTAACGTTTACCTCTGTGCAGCGTTCGAGTGCACTGATGTGAGACTAACATTCCATATTGGGCACAGGTTGTCTCTCTGTAAAGAGCAATTTCTGACTGTTCATAATGAGACCGTGTTCGTGATCACACGCTATCCCAGCGTCTAGACTGAACTTAACGACGCGCCGTCAAATTTATGGGAGACGAGAATCATACTTTTCGCAGTAGGTGATATATCATACATTCATACATCCCGTTGACTTAGCGTCCAGTGAAATTTTGCACGTTTATTTCAGAAATATTTACCTGAGCTTCACTGTTTAGCTAAGCCTTAAAGAATCAATCGCCTTGTTTCAAGCAAATCCTTCGTAGAATAATGTTCCAGTCCCTTTTGCTGGGCAACTATAGTTATCTTCAAGTCCAATTTTCATTTCTATAGGAAGTGAACATCAATTTTTTAAGCTTTGTTCGCCCCTGTAAATCCTCCAAAAAACATCAGAAAGATTTTGTCACTAGGGCAACAACCCTAAGGTCATGAATATATCCGTGCATTAACTGATGCTGCTTTATCAGCGTAGGTCTGACATTAAAAATAATTGTACATAATAATAATAATAATAATAATAATAATAATAACAATAATAATAATAATGATGAGGAAGGGTGAGCACGTCTTGACATTTTCCTCCAGATCACGAGCATGGACAGTGATGTGAGAGCGTCTCTGTGTGGGGGAGCAGCTCTCAATTCCAGCAGCTCTGGCGCCCAGTAACTCTTGCCCGATCAGCAAAAATTGATGTGCAGGCAGGCGGCAGCAACTATAAATTCGCGAAGTAGCTGTGGGGAACTCAATCACTTAAACTGTCACCCAACTCTGTGGCTGCATTTCAGGGGTCTGCTCCTTCCTAAAGCCCTCACGAATGAAACCTATATTCCAACAACATACACATGATAAGTCATCATAATGTTCTTTTGTGTGAAGAATACTCGAGCTAGTAGTTCCCCCTCAGACCCATTCTCAGGTAATTAAACTGATTGTACACCTGAACAACAAGGTATCTTATAATTGAGCTAGCACAAGACATAATTTCTGCCTTTCAACCCGACAGGCTATTCCACAGTCATAGAACCTGCTCAGACATTGAAGCCCTATTACCATTCTGTGTGAAACTTGTGTTCTTTTAACAAAATGACGAAGCGCGTGTGAACTGGCTTGAATCGGTCGAACCCTTGCACCTCACTTTTCACATCAGTTTTTCATGCTACTTTTGAACGTCTTCCGTGATTTATTCATTTATTAGAAGCAAGGCTCTAGCGGTGAATAGATAGTATGTTTGAGCAGATAGTGTGTTTGAACAGGTACTCGTAAAAACGCACGGCTTATTCAGTTTTTAACAACAGAATAGCTTTCACAGAAAAGTGAGTCAAGTACTCGTGCTAATGAGATTAGCTACACAACCGTGTAGCTGCAATAGTGACCAATGCTTCACTGCGACACGAGAGTCACCAATATTATTGTTATTGAAATCTAATTCGTGACAAGAAGAACCACCAGAGTTTAAATCGTTAAACTGTCAGTTTCTGTCTGCAGGTGAAATCGACCCAATCACGAGCAGTCGAAAGAGGTACTGTATTTGTGCCGTCCAGAGACATGTGACTTTAAAAGTAACAGCTCTTTTGAAACTTCTTTCTCATTCATGTAATGGGTTTCATGCTAAGTAAATGTTGTACAATATGTGTACCAGACGGTTGAAATTCTGAATTCAGTGAACATTCTTGATAGAGAGGTAATCATCATAGGCAAGAATCAACAAAAATTTTCATCTCAGAGCTTTTTTGATCAATTATTACTACAAAAATATTTGCATTAGCGTACTGTGTAGCCGCTGAATCCCGAGTTAGGTAACAGCGGCTTAAGCCATGAAGATCACATCGCACAGAAAGACAGAAAAGGGAAAAATAAGAAATAAAATACGGTGATCAAGCTAAAGTTTGCCAACATGGCTCGTCTTTTTCCTCGTCTAAGCGAATGAGGCTTAAATAAAGATCAATTTTTAAAACCAAAATCAAAAAAATAGTCACTACAAGCCTGTCTAAATCCGCAGTGGTAACTCAGGGTATCTTTGAGGCCAGAACGCCACTATCTCGACACCACACAGACCTCTGGCAGCACTGCACACGCATGTTATTTATATATAGCAGATTAGCACCTTGGCAGCCCCTGCGAAGTCCCCATACATTTTTAAGCAAAACAGCAGTATCATTATTACAATACCATTGACACTTTCAGTATTTAACGTACCTTGAATACGTTTCAAATATTAGTCAAACTTTAAAAAAAACACCTCGACTAATTACTAAATACCTAGTCAAATACCTTGATTACTGTTCGCAAATTTTAAAATCCGGGAGCATGAAGTAGCTTAGTAAGACCATACTAGCAGTTTCGTTCAGGTAAGAAAAAAGTAGAACACGTAATGGCTATGAGAAACACACGTTCAAATAATATGAAATACCACAACGACTACACAAATACAAGACAGCCACGGTGAAAAAAAGACACCTCCAGCCGAAAGCGGTGTACGGCCGCTGATGTTGCTGAGCACACGCGCCACTCTAGACTGCAGCGGGCACCGGCGATGCGGGGGTGCTTATAGGGTCACAGGACCAGGCTCTCTATTGACGTCCCGAACGCTTCTCCTGCACTCACTGCGTTCTTTTGTTCACAGGCTGCCGGGCTTCCATGAGCGAACTCAGGTCCGTGGATTTGGTGTTAATGTTTGAATATCAATGGCAAAAAAGCTATGTGTTACCGTTCATTTTCATTTTCTAAATTCATCAATCGATATTGATCATGGCACATAAATAAGTTATTCCATTCAAATCAATTTAATTTGATTTTTATATTCACATTGTAATACGAAAATCGTCACATCGTGGACAGAAAGTGCGTGAAGAAGTAAGGCACGTAAATTTCCAGTCATATCAGGGCTAGGCGCAACAGAGACAACATTGTTATTATGAGATTTTTAGAAATTTTCTTTATTTCATGAGTAGCATCGGACATTTCACATGAATCGGTAGGAATAAACGAGCCCTTCAAAAGGAGATAGAAAAAAGACCAGTTCCTCTTTTGCCTTAATAGTCTTAGGGAATATGAGAAAAGAACAGAGAATGTAGGATAATGAAACACTTCGAGATGTATAAATTTATGTTAATGGTTATACTTCACTGAAATGTTCAGAATATTGTTGAAGGATATCTTTGCAAGCAAACTAGCTTCAGACATCCTAGCAGAGTGCCTCACTATATATGTAACTAACTTTCATGACACAAAATGTATCCGTTTTTGGGAAATGCTTTGCTTTAAGAGAGCGATGAACAGAGGAGTGCATGTTGATGTTATCAGGTCAGCACTGTGTACAACTTGTAAACAAAATTTTGAGGATGTGAGCCTAATTGAATTTCTCGCTCAGTTATTTTCTCCCGGTGCTCCACCCTGAATACCGCAACAATATTAGGCCGATCTTTATTTTTGATGCACCGCTATTTCAAATAGGATCAAATTCAAGACCAAGTAACACATTATTGTTATGTACAACATATTTACCCTGTATTTCTAGGCAGTCGAAAT
>VOMN01041766.1:0-21686 GCA_014899125.1 Orchestia grillus
AACTTTTTGGCCGAGGGTGTAGTATTCGCAGCTTCCTTCGTCAGATTTGTGAACACCACCTTGGTACGATCTACTGAGCCTGTCTTACGGTGCAAATTGCAGGCAGTACGGTTAGCCTTCCTGTCTTTCAACTCACATAACGACGAAATTAATCAAGTAACAAGAATTAATCGCTCATCAAGGAACAAGAATTAAATGACAATCGTTGATATTGTTCGTACAATGTAGGGAAATCGTACATGCTGTAAGATAGACTAGATAAATCGTTCATGCCGTACGACAGTCTCTTCAGCCTTTTCTCAGGAATGCGGCCCGCAGTAGAATAGTGCCTAGCTAGCTTCCATTGGGCACCGTCTTCATCTGAAGTTTTTGTGAGAGTAGTCGAGAGCTTCACATGCCCGTCAGAGTTGAGCATGAGTCCCTGGCGAGGTCTTCCAAAACCTTCTCACGCAATTGGCGGATTAAATCCGCAGAGCAAGAGCAGTCAGGACGTCCCTGTGATTCCTCTTAGCAATCGCCTCGAAATCGCCGTTGCAGTCCTTCTTGTTTGTTCCATTGCGTTCATAGTATTCACTGAACACTGACTTGCAATTTTATAAAATGAATTGATTAAGATCTGTGAATCAATATTACACTGCGTGGACAAAAAAAAAGTCACGCACCTGCATTTTACATAGTCTAATAATTTCCCTCAACATCTGTTGAGTCTCTTTTTCTTTAATTGCAAGTATAAAATAAAAAGCTCTGAAGTGTTCAGACAGTGTCAAAAAACTTCATAATTGTTCAGTCGCTGTACTAAATTTTTGTTTTGTTTTGTTAGAGGCCTAAAATAAAATCCATTGCAACAAACATCTAAGCATTTGATACAGTGCAAAATGAGGGACAGCGTCTGTTGTTTGCGAAAGGATATTGTACCTGGACTGTCGAGGAGTGGAAGCGTGTCGTGAGGTGTGATAATTCAAGGTCCGCCCTCTTCAAAGCGAGGGAAGAATTAGGTTGAGGCGAGTGCCCGGTGAAGCCATGGACCCATCTTTCATCGTTCGCATCGTGCAGGCATTTGGAGGCAGTGTAATACTTTGGGTTCTTTTTATTGGGCCATACTCTTGTGATTCCTCCCAGTAACAAACCCAAGTCACACGAATATTTGAAAGTTCTTGATGACTGCGCTCACTCGTAAGTGGACCTTTATTTTTTTCATATTAAGAAGGTGTTTGAGGACGAAAATGCTCTCATTTATGCATTGAAAGTTGTGTAGTGTTCTGAGGATGAAAAATCATTCACGCGCATAGATAAGCCCCACAATTTCCAAAGCTGACCCCCTATGATGACTTATGGGATAAGTTTGCGAGGAACCTCCGTACTTTATCGCCACTTCCCTTGACGCTGAACCTGGGGGAAAAACGTTACTTCAATTGTAGCCAAAACTTGTGCTATAAAAGATCCAAAAACTTAAAACATTAACGCTTGGTTGATTCCAAGCTGAAATTTGATCTAATGATGGACCAATTGATTCGTAATACATTTTTTACGCATGCCACTTCTTTTCGGCCTGACAGCTCATATGCTTGCTTCGCTTTTACAGTAGAGTATTTTAAAGGCTTCAATTTCTCTACGCTAAGCCACATTGTCACAAACTTCAGGCCCATATAAAGGCTTCCGGCTTACGCTTAAACCAATGTGAATTGCTTAAAACTCTAAAAAGCAAGAAAATGCATTTTAGTTAACTCCAAGCTTATGTAATTATTATCGTTATCGGACCGGCCCTCATATTAATGTGAACTAAGCCTGCTTCGTTTATGCGCTCCCTACGGCCGGAGACGCCGTCCTTGGCACAGCAGTGACTTCAAATTTCAAATTCACGATGAAAGTTTTAAGAAGTTTCTAAGGTTTTCTGATTAGAGTTTGACTTCATTGCATATGTTACTGCTTTAACAAAACTAATGAGGCTCGTACCTGGATAACGAAAATAGAAATTTTTATATTGTTATGACATTTGCTGAGCAAGTCGATTAAAACAGATATCCTGCATTATTTAATTGAAAATATGAAACTCATATCTTTGTATTTTTAATTGCTATAATCAGTAAAGATGCTCTACATGATGTAAATTCCTGAAGGAGATAAATGTTTTGTCGGTACGTTGAAGAACTTGTGAGAAAACTTGATCGTTAAATAAACCCTTTAGCGTCATGCGATCACACGAACCCGCATGAAAACATAGGCACGTGCCCAACGCATCCCCTTGAATCGTCCAGCTTCATTTATCCACTTTGGTTAACTATAAGTTTAATTTCATAGAGGCATTCTAGCATTTCACATTATTTCGCTTAGCAGATAAAGCTGCTAAGCAGCCGAAAAATTCCTCGCAACTGACAAATCAGCAAATCTCTCGCGTTCTTTCGATGGTTCCAAAGTTGTGAGTCGAGGGAGCAAGATAATCAAAGTAAACTTTAAAAATGTTATGAGATACTCCAAAGCGTTGAAAATTTGAGCGAGGTAAAAATAGATTATACAAAATTTAGACGGAAACCTTCTATCATGCGCATCATAGAGAAGAAAAATTCAAAGTTATAGGTTCAAAACTTCAGACAAAACTAAGCATGTAAGCTGATAGAATTGCGCCAGCAATCTGGCAAATAGAATTGTGCTTTCAGAAGTCAGCTTCGTAACTTACGTTATTCCTTTAACGCGATTATGCAATGGAACATTCAGTATATATATATAGTTTCTAACTACTTATAAGAACAAGTTACAGAAGTAATGGGCTCAGCATGGGAGAGTAACTTCTTATAAGGACAAGTTACAAAGGGACTATGCTCAGCCTGTTGGAATAAAATCTAATGAACGTCGATAGTTCTCTATAATCGAAACGTATGAAACAAGATTACTAAATTTGAAGATGTGCGATGAAATCTGAATTCTTAAAGATGATACTTTGATGTTACATTGAAGTGTAAATAATGTAGCTCATTGATGGAAGAGGGACTATAAAACATGCGAATTCTGTATCCGATGTATCGAGAAAATTTCAAGGTATGCCTCCCCATCACACTACGATCATTCTAAGCGTGAATTTTATTTCCTTTTAAAACTAAAAAGTGGAGAAGCAGATTTAGACGAAAATTACTCATAATCCTTTAAAATGTTTCACAGTTCAGTTTCATCATCAATTAAATTAAAGCGAATATCTGAAAAGTATACATCTGACCTGAATAGGTCACAGTCATCTTGCGAATAATACGCCTAGCGCAGTGAAGCTGACGATGAGATGACTTTGGAATTGATCGTGTTGCCGGCGCCCCACGAAGACCACTTACAGCCACGTGTCGCACAAAGAAAAGGAGCAAGGATCTGCCTGCCTAATAAGGCCAGGGCCAAAATTAGGAAATCAATTACCGCACGGAAGGAAATGCATAGAAAGACATGAGTTCAAAATTGAGGCCTCGCTGATTAGAGAACCGCCAGGATGAGATTACAGTGCCAGGGTTGATTACATGACTTTCCCTCAGATCCTGCAAATTGGCGTAAAATAATTTGGTTCAATTCAAATGACATCTCTAAATTAACCCATGGGCTCACACTTTCCTTGGTAAATGAGTTTAATGCATTGTGTTTTAGGAATTTGGTCATTCCTAACTTCCTGTGATGACAGCGAAATAGTTCATTTGGGCGAAACAAAACAATTCTTAAGTGGCGTGTCTTTAAAAAACTTGAGAACGTTCAATGTGAAGAAATATTCAACATAAACTCAAACGTTCAACATTTTATGTTTTATTTTTGAGAACTGTACCTTAAGATGTTCGTTCCCTTGAAGGCATCAGTAACTTCTCGGTGAATAGCAGCCCATGCAATGCCAGAGTCATCCCGGGACGTCCAGCTTTGCCTCCAATAATGGGCCGCTGTCTCTGCTCCAACATCAAGTCAAATAAAACAATATCGGTCTACAATTTCTCTTGGGGATGATGGTATTCTCATCATTAATAAACTGTACTCGTATATAAATATTTGTCAATCGACAGTTCTAAACACGTTCTATACTTTCGGATGCGAGGGAACGTTTTCGAACTGAGTTACTAACTTTGAGTATTTATCAATAAAGAATTCACCATAGAGTAAATATCTAGCAAAAACCCTGCCGTTATAATGAATCATTCCTTACGGAAATGATACTATACGGGATAATGGCTTTTGAGCGAAATTTTGGTAAATTTCTGTAATTCTCAGTCAATTGCAGTAAACTCTAGGGTAACTAACAAAAGCCGCCGATATAACATGACGACACATTCGATTAAGCGAGATTTTGACCCTCGAATGTCAAGACGAGTAATAAACTGACTACGGCTGTACAAATCGTATTTACGTTAACATTAAGTGAATGTATAGACCACCCATAAATATTTTTCCTTGATTATAACTTAAATATAAACTCGATACCGTGTACCGAATAAAATACCTAGCGTCACGCATCCCGGTTTGATAACTGCAACTTAAACAATTTGAGTGCATCCCGAACTAACCACCAGCCTTCGAATACAACAAGCGATAAATGAAATGAAAACTACATTTTTTACAATCGTTAGCCTACAATATAACAAAGCGATAGATGGAATAAAAACTATATTTTGGATAATCATTAGTCAACAATATAACAGAGCGATGAATGAAATAAAAACTATATTTTGGATAATCATTAGTCAACA
This sequence comes from Orchestia grillus, assembly GCA_014899125.1. Classification (NCBI taxonomy): domain Eukaryota; kingdom Metazoa; phylum Arthropoda; class Malacostraca; order Amphipoda; family Talitridae; genus Orchestia; species Orchestia grillus. Next base: position 4,701 of record VOMN01041766.1, read on the forward strand.
ATATAACAAAGCGATAAATGAAATAAATACCTACATTTAGGATCAACAAAAAGACATGGAAAACATGCCACTCAGCTGCATAATATTTTTAATTTATACTACAAATAAACCTAAAACTTTTGAAGAAGTTGACACATTGTACTTCAAAAGGAAATTGCCCTTATAATACTTTTTACCTTCGGGTTCCTGCACCTGATTTGTGCGTAAGTACCGGAAATCCTTCACCTAATTTGTGCGTAAATACAGGAAATTCCTTCACCTGACAGGTGCGTAAGTACAGGAAATTCCTTCACCTGTCACTGAAGCGACGATGCAGTTCAGATGCAACTTAGTTTTGAAACTTGTGCTTACTGAATTAGGAATTGATTCCAGCGGTCGCTTTAAGCCAATGGAAAAAATCCAGAGCAGATACCCTAGTTGAGACAGCAAAACAAAGGCAAGGAAGAACTCATTTGGGGAACCAAGATTTATCGGATCACGGGAAAGGTTTTTCGGCTCATCCAATCAGAGGTCCTAGAAGATGAACGATTTTAATCTGCTAAGACTTTGCCTGTAGCGATAAATAGTTCAGATGTTAATTGTTGCCTTTGAATTCAAAAGTTAATGATATTTTAGAAACAAGTTAATTTCCTTTCCTCTTACTTTCAAAGTATATAATGTTAAAGTCATTTTTATTCGGGCTCTTGTTGGCACCAGTCAATATTCAGTGCGTATTCCAATAAGAAATTAGAATGTACCGTATATTCTAAAATACTTAAGCCTCCTAAAGTATACCGTCGGGCCAAAAAACAATGCTGTAGCCCTCATACATGATGTGAATAGAGTGCAGACCCAAGCATAGAGCGCACATGATTGTAGTCACGAAAGGCGCACTTGGATTGGTGAAGTGTGAGTGATGCAATTTCAGAAGAAATGAATGAGAAGGTCCCGGTTAAAACGGGATGAATTCCAAAGGACGATGAAGAGATGCAGGAGATATGTATCTTTAGGTGAGAGTAAGAGACATGTCCGTTGAAATTAAGAGAGTGCTAATTTAAGACCGAAATCAATCAAAATCTGAATGTACAACTTGAATTTTCTCTCGAATAATCCACTTACATCGAAGTGACAGCCATATTCAGTGCGACGCAGAAAGGACGGAAAAGTTCTTCAACTCTTAGGTACATTAACTGAATTTCATTTATGATTCAGTCAAGAGAAATTTGCACATGAGAGAAATTTGCACATGTTCTTCTTTGTATACTAAGCAGTGTACAAACAGCAGTCGGGCCCGTAGCGCAAGCAATAGCATGCTCCTCCTAGTTAAAAAATCTCAAGTTCGATGCCCCCGGGAAAGGGGAATTCTTTCCTCGGGAAATTGAGATTAAATGTGACATCTCAGCTGTAGGGTATTTCCTCTGCCGACGGTGTTTCCACAGTGCCATTCTGGAAAATGGTCCAGGTAAATTCTTTCTTCCAGTTTTTTTAGCAACGTCCGTGCCTTCTGCCTCACTCTGTGCATACGAGTACGTGTGCCAGGAGCAGCCCCAGCTGACACGGGAGGCGAAATCGCCGAGTCACCAAAGGTTAAGATTTCTCAGCAGAATCGATGCAACACATGATAGGCCCGTGTTGCATTGATGCGTAAACACATAGTTTACATGACCTGACTTATTGTCGACCTCACTTTTACCCTCACCTAGCACAGGAAAAGTTTTTCAGATTAAAATCTTTACTTGAAGATAGGGACTTGACAAATAATTGCAGCGCTGTTTTTTAGGACTATGCTGTGTTCCTGTACGAGAGGAAAAAGACCTAAGCCTTTTTAGAAATGCATTTTACGTAATTGCCGGCAGTAAACTTTCGTTATTTAATGAATCTCATATCATTCATGCTGAGGCATTAGTTCAGCCAACATTATTCGCCTGAGATGTCAAAATTACAGAAATGTGCAGTTCCTCATGAATAACTGTACTACGAATAGTTGCAGAGTTGTCAGAGTATGGTAAAACCGTCGAATGATCGAAATCTATATTTGCTATAAGAACCACTTGTATAGTGGCAAATCGACCGAGTACTAGAACATGAAGCAAAGCATGAAGACTACTGCCCCTAAAGTGACTTGAGAGATAAATCAGCGCCTACAAAACCCGGTCCTCACGAGAACAGTTCCCGAGAGCCTCATAAATTCTAAGATCGTGGAAGAGCAGCCGTGAGGAAATCCTGGATTTCTCATAGAAATGATCACTGGAGCAAAGACCGGCGGAGAGCCCTCCATGACCGGTAGCGGATCAATGGAAGCTCATAATGTTCCCCAATGAGTCAAGCTGCACATTTTTTTCCACTGCAGAGGGACCCCATGAAGACTTCTATACCGACGGTATTCTTCCTACAATTAAGCACAACCGAATATTACAGAAATTGGGTTGCTAAATTGTGGAGTTTTTGGCCTTACAGTTGCCGAGCCCAGGAATATTAAATTTTCATTTTCCAGCTGAAAATATCCGAATATCAGTGGAAAATTGACAATGGAAAATCCTCATTGTCTGAAAAGAGTGATATAATTAGATATTTGTTCTAAAATATACTCATAGAATTCACCTGAAAAAAAATTTTTTAACGTTTTATTTATGTCATATCTTTACCAACTTTTCTTTACTTGGTTACTTTCTATCCTTTAATGGTAAGGAATGAGCCTCTTACAAGAGTTAGCTCTGGCTTCTTCTGTAAGATTTCCAAGTCGATCGCTTTGTTCAGCACCTCGAACTTGAGAGGTGTCCATTAGAGATCCACATGCCCTCTTTTAAGACCAGACTGAACTTTAGTTTTCAATTTATGCTGAAAACTCCAAAGTTTAGAAGCCTGGGCGTCTTTGTACTCAGATTGGATGAGCAGAATCTTCGGCTAATATATGGAAGAACAGCTTGTCAGCTTTTGGAACTTTATCCTATAAATTGAAGAAAAGTGACCAAAACTCATTCATCAAATTGCTTTATGTTAAAAATTCCGGAGATTCTCACGCTCGCTCGTGAAAACGAATTTAATCATGGGTTCACATTTTGGTTACTGCTAATTTTATCATTTTTCTTTCCCATAGACACATTAGTCATGAATATCATCCTGAATATTCCTGCATATGTATGAGCATTTTTCTAAACTTAGTTTAAGTTGAGATTTCTGAATCTGTGAAATCAGGATACCATTTTAGGCGTTACATGTGTCAACATATTCAACATAATTAATGAATTATTCTGAAACAGAATACCATTGGAATTTTCTATGAACCGAAATTCTTTTCACCTCAGTCCCGACGCTGAAAACTAAAATAACACAATACGTATTTGAAAATTTGCCTATGGTTACGTAAAGTGGAATGAATTATCAGTGACAAGATGTAGCCTAGAGCACTAAAATTAGTCAAAAAATTCCAAAATTCCAACTAAATCATAGACTTATTACATTTTATTTATTCATTTTTCTCATTAAATTCACACTTTGTGTGAGTGAACATATATAGAACAACTTACAAACTTAGAACAAACTTTTCAACTGAATTTATCTATAATTTATAGCTATTTTAACTTTTAAATGAAGTAATTAATCGAAACCAAAAGAAAAAGTGGCAACAATATGTCTAAAAATATTCTGATTCTTCGTAAAACTGCTTCATTTACAACGTCATGGTAAATTAATCATGCCCTCTTCACTTCCACTAGCTGTAACCCAAGACCGCGCGTTGCCTTCATCTTCTGGCAAATTAATTCCCCGCAATTCTCGCGCTCCGTTCAATATTGCCCCATTTTGGCCGCTGTTAGTCTCACTCGACGTAAATCCTGGCCCTCACATGTGGCGGAGGTGCCGAGTGCCTGTGCCAGGCCGGCACTGGCGGCACCTCTTCGCCCTGCACTAACTCACGACTAGCAACCGCTTCTTCATAGTTAATTTGCTCTTAATCTCTTGAAAGATAATCTGCAGTTCATTACTGCTTCTCTTGAAAGTTGATCTGCGGTAGGTCACTGCTTCCATTAAAAATTAATCTGAAGTAAATTACTGAACATCGTGAAGGTATATTTGCAATTCATTACTGCGTCTCTTGAAATTGATTTGCAGTTCATTACTGCGTGTCTGCAATGCTGAATTGCTTTTGATTGGTACTTCACTAAAAGTTAATTTGAAGTTAATAACTACAGCCCTTAAAAGTTTATCGATGCATCCCATCACCAGTAGCGTATGCTATTTTAGATTGTTTTCCGAGACATAATTAAATGGTAATTTGGTGTGATAAAGTCTCCTCAAAAAAGTGTTTAAGTGAAATGGAGTTGACTGCATAGTGAACAAAACGCTAAAATCATGGTCAAATTTTCTCGTGAAAAATGCATGAAAACTTGTATGCCGCGTATTTAACATAGAGCTGAGTAGAAATGCATGCAAGATAATGTGAAGTTCTAATTTGCACCAATATAACCTGAATTAAATTCAGATATTAGCCTAAAAGAGACAACGTAATGTCGCAAATTATAATGTAACATGCCGACGTTAATTTGGTCCGTACACGCAATTACAGTGTGAAAAATTCAGTATCTTGGATCTGAATACAAAGTCATTTAAAAATGTGAAAAGTGTGCTACCATTTCCTTCAAGTGCAGCTGCGTGAAAAATAATGACGCTTAGATAATTCAACGCACCATGTCCGCTTGAAAAGTGAGAGATGGTTTTATTATCAAAGCTACAGATCATCCACTAAAAAATTTATTTAACGGATTAATTGGAGAAGCTGAACTGAAGTTGCAAAATTTAGAACAAAAAACTGAGTCTATGTAGAGTTGAGAAGCAGATGCTTGGTGTTCTGTAAAAAAAATACAAACAATCAAGAAACACCACGCATCCAGCTCACCCAACACCCTACCGTAAAATACCTTGGCTGTTATTATTCTGAAGAATGAGGACACGGCTCATTGCTTGAAGCAACATTAGCTGCTGCCCCGCGTACGCGGCGGCCCTGTGCTGAGCAGATATGAGTGGGGCGCGCTTCAAGCGCTTCATGCCTCTAGCGGACTGATGAAGACTGAAGCAGTCGGAATATTGGAGTCAGAGTCGTAGACCAACGGGTGATGCATTTTTTATACGCATAGTAAGGCCGTGAAATTCGTTCAAGGGCATCCTGTGCACAAATATTTATTGACGTTAAGAATGGAACAATGCAAAAAATTTTTCTATGTGTAATTTACGTATTACTTAACACTTGTAAGACATTTTCAAGTATGTAGATTGAGTGCAAAGGACCTTTGAACTCTACTTGATAGTTGAAAGAACCTACGCCACTAGCATTTTTTCCTAGTACATGATTTTTTACTTGGTGTTTACGCTTATGTTGTGACCCTGCGGGACACACATCGTCGGAAAATGTCTCCGTCCTAAAAAACGCATATTTATTCCACGACAGGGAAGGAGTAAGAAATATATCTACATCAAATTCAGGGAGGCCACTATCGCACCCAAACATCATCTCGTCTCGACGCTACCTCGATTGAACGACAAGCAATGGACGCTACTACGCCTACCCCTACACACCAGAGAGTTAATATGTGATTTCTTGTAAAATAAGATTTTTTGGTGTTAATACCTCAATATGCTAGTTGGATGAACCTTCTGTTCATCAAATTTTACTTCCAATTCAAACATGATAATCGAGCATCAAGATGCTGTGAGCTCCAAAGCGTACTGGTTAGCGTGATGGCCTTGCAGCCGGGACCTTCAGGGTTCGAATCCCAACTCAGGCAAGGTATTTCACGTAACCAGGGAGTACTTCATTTGGAAAAGGAAGCATAAGCCACACATTCCTCTCATCCCTCACCGTGCCAGTAGTTGTAAGGCATTGAAAACCGAATGGTAAAACGCGTTAGAATTAATATAGGTTTATATATATATTGTGCCTTACTGTACAAGTTGCAAGTGAGCCACAAGCTTAGCCTGCGTGCAGCTCACGCCCTCAGAGCGCTAGAGCGCGCCTATAAAAAGAATGTGCAGGCCTGAGGCATTCATTCTTTCGCTCCCTATAGCCTGTTAGACATGCAGACCTTTCGGGCACCTTGCTTGAATTACTCACCGTCCACATGTCCAAATTCAACACTTAACTATTATTGTATTGGACTCTTATGAGTCCATGTCCAAGATTCATGAGTGACATTGTTGGCCGCTCGCAAATTCGTGTCCATTCATACTTAATCCATCGCCCTAAATCCACCATGGGCGCAGCAGACCCAGCAGGCAATAGAACGATCCATCATCGCCAGTTGAGTAATCCTGTTAATCATATTTTACTTGACCGCTTTCAATGCCAGTGTTCTGAGATGTGTAAAAAGTATCAATTCGGATTTCTTGATTAGTCTAATTCAGATTTTTGCGCATTAGAGTGTTCTCTCCTGTAACCATACTAGCGAATCTAATTCAAGGGCAGGTCCGTTAGAATTCCTGTGCTCATTGTAATACTTAGATAGCGCTCCTTTCATTGAATGTATAAAAACGAACCGTGCATCGAGAGATATGAACCCGTGTTCATATCTCTTAGCCGGTCGAGTATTGAAAATCTAGTTATCGAATTCACAGAATTCATGACGTGCATAAGACGAAAATATAAATGGAAACATAATGTCTCAAATTCAGTAGGCCTTGACTCCTCTGACCCGCTTACCAAAATAGTTTATCGTTATTCGGTCAATTTAAGATCAATCACATATCAATTAAATACCTAACGTAATTCATCATTTTAATGACCGAATGAAATAATCACCAATATTGCATTTAAAAATAATTTCTCGTGGACAACCACGGGTGAAAGCATTTTACCTTAATATCATGAAATGAAATATCTTGTGAACCTCTTCCGGGTTTTGCGGTAACAAAAATTAGCGAAACGCATCGCTACGCATATATTTACTTCATTCAAATAGGAAATATCCTCCTCTCAAGCAACGCCTCATAACAAATTGCTGCCAGGGGTCCAGGTTAGGTAGAACCCAATACTTAATTTCCAGCTTGAATTAGTTGCTAAGCCTGGAAAATTAAACTCATTCAAAATCATCAGGATATTAAATCAAATTTCTTCACGAATGAGTAAGAGCGGGCAGGAACCCTTAACTGGCGGCTTATGGGAGCTGCAAGCGAGACAAAGTTGTTTTCGCAAAGAGTTCTCACTCACTTGGCTCAACCCAGCGAGAAGTCTGAGAAGTTGGACCCGACAGCGACATTGATGGAAAGACCAAAAGTTTCTGATTGACCCTTTTGAACTTACTAAGAAAAGTTCGACGATTACACCTCCCCGGAAGAACCCCTTTTGATAGTGATGCAAAATTTACTTAAATTGGATAGACTGTAATAAACTTACAAAAACTTCTTCGTATTTTTAGGGAAAGTTTGTAATTAGTCAGTGATGATTAAAAGTAAATTAAAATTAATCACCCAGACCTAAGAAAAAAACGCCTATGTAAATCTATGAGTTGTACTCACGTGTCAGTACGAAACACATTCATTGAGGCTTGCCAGACAAATTTGCTTCTCATGAGTTTATGTTGTAGAAATGATGCCCGAGATTATCAATGGTAACTGCTATCTTAAAGTTTGAGCAGCATATCTGTCGTCTCCGTGCGAAAATCGAAAATATTAAACGATAAAGAAAATGAAAAAAGATTCATTGGAGAGTAAAAACTGTTCCTTCGCTAGGTGTGATAGTATCGTCTATCACCTGCACAAATATTTTAGTGAAGTAACTTTACACGAATATTTCACTCATTGAAATTATGAGCCCATATGAGTTACCTCTTTTGACAGTTAATAAAAAAATCACAGCTTACTCTGTTACAGTATTTATTTTTAATTTAAATTTCCTGAAGAATAAACTATAATCTGATGGTTAGTAAAGATTATATTCTGACTATGAATAACTATTCATAGTTAGAACAACTATTTAATATGGAACGAAATGCCGGCGGTGAAAATGACTGCATCGTGCTTGTTTTAAGATCTCCTTCATACATTCATATTGCTTTTTGTTCCAAGAAACTGAATTACATGGTGATAAGGATACTTAAAATGCCATGAAAATATGATAGCTGAAGTCGAAAGAGTATCAAATGATATTTTGTATCACACATCTTTTAGATCATCTCGTTTCTTTTTTACATAATCGATCATATTAGGGTCGAAATAAAAAAGCATTTGACTATAAATTTTATGTCTACCGATAGATCATAAATTAGAATTTTTAGGACAAGATTTTTAAACAAATGTGCCTTATACTCTCATTCGATTTTACTCAAAATTTAATTCTTGCTTATTACCTCATGCAAACCTTTAGCCGAAATAACAAGAAATTGTTCCTAAGATCGTATCCAATCATTTTGACCCGTTTGATCGCAGCCCGATAAGAATCTCATGGTCTTTCACCGCCCCTACAACGTCACCACTTCAGTATCAAAATAGCAATTCGTAGAAGTGTTCTTACTGTACACATTAAAGCTTTTTACGAGCCTCATCCTTCACCACCACTGACTGAAAATCACTCCAAGATAATCAAGCCCATGATTCCAGTGAAAGTTTCAAATTCCCAATTTCGGTTGGTCTCAAAGCTCACATTGAGTAGCCATCATGCGCTCGCGAAACATCGATATATCCCAAGCCCTTGAACGAGATTGAGAATTCAGCCTCGGGTCACAATCTCCTGTCAATAGACCTTCTACCGGTAGTGTTGACTCATCAAATCGGGCGGTCGTTTATTCAGAAACGCCTGAAAATCGAACTGGGAACGGCTTCATGCCGAACATTGGAGCTAAGGCCTTGCTTGGGAATGATTTTAATCTTACCCTTACACAAGAGCATTATTAAGAGCAGGTGGGAAGCGTTCGAGCTACATATGTACTCTCTCATATATGACATGAGCTGTATCACAACACCTGAATGAAGCAATAAGGAGGAATAGCTACATAGCACTTTTGTTTCGCAAGGTTCCCACCCGAACGACAAGCAGACCAAGAAATAGAAACGGGCAGTTCAGTGGAGTGTGTCATACAGATCTATGTTAATCAGGCCGTTTCGAAAAATATAACAGTTATGACAAGAAAGTAATTTTTAAATGTTTTACAGAGTAATGACCTTAGTAAGCCAAAGAAATGTTAGCAAAAACTATGTATATATTTTTGTGGTAGGTTTTCTCTCTCAGTTATTTCGCGAATGCGGGGAACTGTTAAGAGATGATGTAAGAATCTCTCATTTGATATAAGAAAGTAATACGAACGAACACCTTAATAATATATACAGTCCTCTATACTTAAAATACATACAGTCAGTCCTATTATCATAAATAACATATTTAAGATGTATATCATATGAAGTTATCGAATCCCTAACTAGCTGACTACTGAAGTTATTCAAATTAATATCGGAAACCGGCTGAGATTATGTACACATTTATTCATGAGTCAGCTCCAGCGACGTATGAGATCGGAGAAACTATCGTTGCGTCGTCAGAGTAGTCCTTAAGCTTTGCAGCAGTACATGTATACATGAGTGCATAGTATATTTATGTTTAGTATATGCAGTATGTCCCAAAAAAAAGTATACATATTTTCAACTTATTATAACTCAAAAATTAATAAATATATTTGTATTCTCTAAAGACCATTTCTATTAATAAATCTTTCAAAATAAATGCTTAAATTTTATGTAATTACCATTAATTCGATCAACTTTAAGACGGTCAGTTTAAGTTTAAGACTTAAATCCATGGGATTTTTTCTTATGGAGACATTTAAAGAACAAAGTTTATACAATACTTCCAATGCATTTGGGAGACTTACGAAGGCACATCACGACTGAAGTTGACTACTTGAAGGCTAACCTAGATGGTGTCAAAAGGGCGCTGAGGAAAATGAGAACAAAAGCCGAGATTTGCAGTAATAGGAGTGGAGGCCAAGGTGAAGGAAGAGGATAATCAAGATAATTGTGGAGAATGTAAATTCAAGATAATTGCGGAGAATGGAAATTCAAAATAATTGTGAAGAATAGAAATTGGTTTCTGTTTTTTCTATTTTAAATGCATGCTTTTATCAGAGGATGAACGTTTATTACAACTTCGTTTTATTCCTACCTGAGTAATAATTTTACTTCTTTGTGCAAACATGTTTTTAACTACTGTCAATAAAATGACTATTAAAATTGATTTAATTCATGGTAATTTAATGAAATTCAAAATATTCAGTTAGAAAGATTCAATAATGGAATGGTCTTTACAGAGCAAAAATATATTAATTAATTTTTAAATTATGATAATTTGAAAATGGGTATACTTTGTTCGAAATATACCGTAGTATGTATGTATTTAATGTAAATATTTATACTTAAAAATAGATTGGAATATATATAAGTGTTTGTAGATTCATGACTTATGATAGACTAATTTAACAGGCCCACATGTGTGTAACCCACCATGCTCTCGATCCATTCAAACCCAGAGATACTCAACATAACTGCGTATCAATGCAGGAAAAGTTTTCGCAAGCAAATTTCAGAATAATTTCCTGCTTGCATATGATCATAAGTATATTTCAGGAGTGTTTGCAACTTCGATTAGTGCAATGTTAACTTTTACTGGTGAATGGTAGCTCACTGATTCAATTTCCAGTCAATGTGTTATCGTTCCAGTGTCTCAGTTTAGGAAAGAAGCGACGAACAAGCAGGAAATTATTCGCGGGCTGGGGTCTTGTTTCATGTCACTTGTGGCGATCTTAATCTCACATTTAATTTGAAATCCAGTAATTCTTCCAAAAAATTCAACGCAAAACTCGAAGAATCTTACAGAACTTTCGTTGGTGCATGCAAATGTAACGCTAGGATAGCAAATTTACTTTTTTTCATTTCAGGTTCACTGAAAACAGATCACAGTGCTCGATACAATGTGATAATTGTAATTTCCCGGATGATTTCGTACCACATTTCAAGATTAACACACACCGTAAATATTTCTTTTTTTAGGGGACAGTTTCAACAATAATTTAGTACTAATTTTTGTATTTCATCGAAACCTAATGACGAATGTATGTGTTTTCCAGCCCGCATAATAACGAAAACTACGTTAGTAGACTAATTAGTTCACGTTACTTAATAGCTGCCAAAATACAAAAAATTATAAGAATTCTTCCTTCCGCAACTGAGCCCTAATGGGAGTTACCTTACTGACCAAGATGCATATGGCCCCTACCCTGGATTCAGAGAACTAAGATCAAACATTGCCTCGCCCTCTGACTACACCACTTGTTGGGTACCTTGAAGCGGTCGCGAGTAGTGAAAGATCGCATGGATTTGGCCTCCATCATTCCACGAGATATTGAATACTCCCGGCGTTCGCTCGTAGCTCTACCGTTGTTCGTCGCTCCATTAAGCCAAATCCCTCGGAAACCTCATCAAGCTCTTGCAGCATATAATTAATCGTCAAATCAGAAAAATCTCTGTTACATGACTATATGTTGCACATGCTTTCGGATTTCTGTATCGTAGCTTTTGTATTGCAATGACGCACGATGTTCCCCTTAGACAGTAAGTCATCATTGTTTTATTTATAGTAAGAAGTGGTATAGTTTAGGCGATTTTTTTACGTTCTATTCGTTGTTTCTTCTCTTCTTCATTATTTCACTTCCGAGCATGTAATCAACTCTATTAATTCGCGTCATTAATTTTAAACTCATTTAAGGAAGTATAAAATGCTCCAAATCACAAATTCTGATTAATTAATGAATGTAAGTAATTTCTACTTCTAACTTTGCCATTGCAATTACTATGATAATGGCTCTAACAACGATTTCTCCATGGATGGATTTACAGAAAATATAAACTTTCCAGAATTACACCATAGATCAATCTCAAGTCTGGTATAAAAACAAACGTAGGAAAAATTTCACCCGTATAAATTCATTTAATTCTTTTTTTTAACAATAGTTTGAGACGATTTTCTAGTGCAGTAAAATATTTCACTTACTCGCTTGTGCATTTATAAATGACAATTATACTTATAAATATATGATGAGTACTTTTAAAACCCCGTCTCGATTCCTGTTGGAACTGTTAATAACGTGGCAACAGTTCCTTGAGTCTCCCTCCATCTATACACATATATTTATGTATATTACATACATTAAAAAAGCTCTTCAGGAACCCCTTGAGATCTCATCATTTGCCAGAGTCGAGTTCAAAACTAACTCAGCGAGTTTTTAGCTCATTTACAGGAACGTGTGAAATAAATTATGATTTATGTTTAAAAAATAGTTGCCTACCATTGTTTTGATAAAAAACTATATGTATAAACCTTGGTACTTCACGATCTTGCAACAATATTTTGGAAAAACGAAAATACATATATATATATATATATATATATATGTACTTGAGTGCTTAGCGATCTGCTCTTTGTCATGAATGTTGATTTTTAATAGATGACCTCACCGTACCCATGCATGCATGCAATACTTACCTGTATGACTGCCTCAAACAAACCTTCAAGCACAAATAACTACATAAATTTGAAAAAATACGCTTCCTTTTCAATTTTCTATTAACGTTTTATTCATTTTTCTCTAACGTTCAATTGTCCTCCTACGTTCAATTTTCCTCTACCTTTTTAGATACATTTTACATTTGGGAGATATGCACTCCCAAATTATTTTCTGCATCTCAATACCCCCCTCATCTCTCCATTTATATCCAAATGCTTCAAATTTATTCTCCATTTTCCTCTATATAGAGCATCTTCTACCCTTTTCTTACATACTTTTAATTTTTTCGTGTTACAAATCTTTCTGTTTTCCCTCAGTAACTTACAATTTATCTCCTGAACAAGAATAATTGGAAAACTTCACATGCTGTAAAGTTCTGTCTAGTAAGTTAGGACACTGATTAAATACCCTAGCAACCAGTTTTTGTACGATAACATCTAAATACATATTAAACAAAACCTTACCTGAGCAGACGACCTGCGTACTGCCTCAACCCCGAAAAGCAGTCACTAACTTCCTATCCATTTCAAAATTATCTGCAAACAGACAAACTCTTGTACATTTACCCCTTCATAAGGTCCGCGAACAAAATATTAGTCCCCTATTGTTTTTTGAGCTCCAGTTATTTTATACGTTCATCAATCGGTTTTCAAAGCAGTGACCGAAGGTTAGGTTATATTCAGGTGCTGAACAGGCATCAACTTCATCCAGAGCTGGTAGGGTATAGACTTGTTTCTTAGTCATTCCACAACGATGTGATGTAAGTAAAACGTCACTGGATGGTAATTGCATTTGGCCTAGTTTAGGGACACTCGGTGAAGGAAGTAGCAAAATTCCCTAGTATTTCATGCCGCACTCTAATGCAGGTCTACCAACAACGGAAACTATCCGGTACCTACGGCAATTCAAGGTAAAATTGTAGTCGGAAGAAGATTCTAGCCGATAGAGACCACCACAGTGTATCCATAATTCTTGACCCTAATCGCTATGCACCAAAGATGGAACTACTGCGAATTGTCAATGATGGCCCTTGTGCTGCTGTTTCTGAACGAACTCTTCATGCAGAACTCCATGCGATAAATATACGAGTATGGAGCAGAGGGGCTCGTAAACTGCCGATGTTAACTCCTGCCTAGAGGATCATTCGTTTCAACGGGGCCGAAGAGCATTCACATTACACTGCAGAGGAGTGAAGATGTGTCTCACGGCCTGATGAATCACAATTCCAACTACTGCAATGATGCCCGCCGACGTGTTCATCGAAAACCTCATAAAGCCTTCATCGAATCCAGTGTGTCACAAGGGATGCACTACACGAGAGGTTCTGGGCCTCTTTCAACTACACAGAAGTGGATTCTTCAGTCGAAATATCCGTCAAACTGAACCAGCATGGTTATAATAATTAATCTGTTAGATAACCAAGTGTTAACATTCGCACAATATCTGAATGAAGAAAGGCATACAGCTTTGCACATCTTTCAGGATGACAACTGCCGGGTGCATCGAACTAGGATAGTCATTATTTGGCATGACAGTCATTCAGGATATATCAGGCATTTAGGTTGGACAGCTGCGTCCCCAGGCATGAAACCAATGGGAAATTTGAGGGACTGCCTAGAACAATAAGTTTGACGTCGAAAAGATTGTCCAAGTACTGTGCCCACACTACGAGATCGGTTGATGCAAGAGTGGTTTAAAATCGACCCAGGTATTAATTAGGACACTTGTGCACTCAATGCCTCGCAGAATTATTGCATTATTCGTGCTCGTGGAAGTCCTATGCCATATCTGAAGCAGGCGACTAATATTTTGTCCGGGGAGCTTGTATGCAAGTCAAAATACTTTCCCTCAAATCCCTGCATGTAATTTCATTATTTGATTTCTCAAGATCTAAAAATGCCAAAAATATATCTCCACTATATATAAATTGTATTTTACCCCTTCTCTAACGGCAAACAACTCCTTCACTGAACATCGTCGCCCAATATGTAAACCATGCTACGTCCAGCATTAAGCTACCGGGCAGTTCGACTACGAAACGCTTCTTTTTTTAAGCATGCAGAGCTTCTACTTCTTCAGCCTCTTTCCTCCTTTAAAACAGAATCACTGGAGCATCAAACGAATCATTTGGTACAGTGCGAGTACTTGTACTCGTACTTGAGACAATGCGAACGCTGGACAGTCGCTCTAGTAGCTATCACACAGTTATTCGGAACTTGGTAATGAATGTTTTCCCAAATGCATCTCTAGGAAACTAGTTGATTACCTGTCAATAGCAGGCGTTAATCTTTTCATGAGTGAATCGTTTTTTCAATCTCGTCATATTTTATTTAACCAAATAAACCCGATGCAAGCTTTAGCTATTGATAGAGCCATTATAACTAGTCAGACTAAAATATGACTAAATATACTTCTTATAGCGTGATCTAAATCATTCGTTTTTCCAATACTTCCGCACTTGGAACATCTGGAAGCAAAATTTCAAAGTATCTTCGTCTCCTAATTTTGTTCCAGGAAACCACTTATTCATCATTAAACCTCCACGCTATACACTCGTGCGTAAAACGAGAGCGGAATATTTGAAAAAACTAGCATAGTTTTCGTTTACACACCTCGTTGCGAGCTGCCGATGTCTCCAAGACAGACCCTTAAAAGTCTTCGCAAATGTTCCTGGTAGAAGAATCTGCCGCCCGAAGTTTTTCATTTCCGTTAGAGAGAGACATGTCTGACGTCTTTGTCTCTTTCTGGTTCCCTCACACTAGCGGAGTGAGTGGAAATTCCGCCTTCTCGTGGCCTCGACGCTACTGCTGAAGACTTATTCGGCTTTATAGTTAATTCACATTGTTGTGAGAAAACGAGGAATTAGAGTTTCGATCAAAGAAAGGATGTTAAATTCATTTCCTTGCTTCATTTTTTCGTCTCAGTATACACCGTTTTGAGCAGCGATGTTCATAAAATATGAGGTGCTTATCAAAGTCTATTATGCTGAAGATGTGATTCCCAAGAAGTTAGTTCCGATGAGTGTTAAGAAAAAAAGACATATAATTATACTCATGTAGGGACTGGGGCTCGGTCCACAACATGAAGCCATTAAAATCTAAACTCAATTTGCGATGAAAAGAGTAATTTTTTCGGGCTAATACCGAATATCGGAGTAAGAAAAACATGAATACTTGGAATTATTTGTTTATCATCTTTAAACGATCCTGTTTCCTAGTTTTAATAAGTCGGCTGTCTTCATATGCAACAACAGCCATGCCAGAGCCTTGCAATGATGAAATATTTATCTTGCGAACAATGAACTCTCAGTACACGAGTCCATTATGCTTCACTTTTAAGAGCACCTATGGCTGATGCGACAGATTCATTATCTTTGGTGGCAATGAAGTCTTCTAAAGGAATCGAGCTTTGCATGTACAGTATGGTGCTAGGTCATTCAGGAATGTTACATGTTTTGTTTACTGTTTTATGTTAAAATGTTTTGGATTCTAGCTCAAAATTTTGGAGTGTCAAGTATTTGAACTTATTTCTCATTTGACCTGGTATAAGATTTTCAAGTTAATAAGATCAGAAAAAGATCACATTCATTATGCTTGCTTAACGTTAAAAAACGTGGATTTTCCTTTTTTTGTGAATGGGAGTTGAAATTGAAAAAAATAATTCGTGCGCCGATTTAGTTTCTTTCTCTTTGCAACAAAATTTTCTAATCTGGAGAAAACGCGCAACTTTACATGAACCAACTCATACAGGGAGGGCCGCAAACACCCGATCGCTCTCTTTGAATGTCAGTAACTCACCAACGAATGGGCAGATTCTAATGCGTTTGTCTTAGTTTGCATATAGATTAGTTGTCTTTCACACACTTAAAGTACATATTAATAAATTCATAATACTTTTAGGACATCTAAAATGCTAAGAGAGGGTAAAAAATATCTGTTTTTATTTTAATTTTTGTGAACTCAAACGGCTTCGGTCTAATTACAGTCCCATTTCGGCACAATCCTGTCCATACTGAAGTTTTTTCACTTTCTAAAGAAACACTGGAATATGCTTCTTTGGGATAAGAACAACTTGATTCATAATATCTGTTGTTTTGCTAATTAACTTTCCCGTTCAAGTGAAACGCAGCTTCATCCCCAAAAATATTTTTTTGAACAAACCATAATGGTTGTTGCAAAAGCCCTTCACAAAACGTCATTCGTCTTTCAAAATCTCGAGGCAAGCGTTCCTCCTGCGTTTTCAATTTGAACGGTACCATAGGTAAATCCTTTATAAATCCTTATTTTGGAATAAATCATTCCAAAACGTCGTCCTCGCACTGCCTGAAGTGTTTCTACTAGAGGATATTCTAGGATTTATTTCAATTAAGTCTTGCACTAAATGAATATTCTCTGGTGTTCTTGCAGTCGCCTTCCTTCCGGAATTATCTTTACTAGCAGACAAACCCCGCCAAAAATGGCGGGACAAA
>VOMN01041767.1:0-16334 GCA_014899125.1 Orchestia grillus
ATCGGCACAGAAGTGCTAACGAGACTCTCTGTAGTGCAGTGTTGATCCTATAGCGACCAAATTAGTTTTACAATAAGGCTGCACTAAATTTGTACGAAAAATAGCTTCAGTTAAGCGTATGTATGCAACAAGACTGCATTAGCTCTTACCAGCATCCTTTTGAAGCGGGACCGTATGATCTTTTGGATCGATAAAGGGTTAACCCTTTACCCTCTGAAATGGATTTCAAAATCCACTTTCATAAAAATGCTACTAGTTTTTGGTCATAAGCTCAATGCAGCCTAATTGCTTACAGCGTGATTAACGTCGGCGTAATTTGGGTCAATAAAGGTACTAAAGTCCTCAACAACTGACCTGAAGGAAGCACAAGATGAGGCTGATGCCGCTGCTGAGGCCTGTGTAGAGCTCGAGGTACCTCGACACCGTCTCCCCACAGCTGTTAGAGAACTGGTTACCTGTGATCTGTGGGGCACACGTTGGAATATTGGTTACCTGCGATCTGTTGGGCACACGTTGGAATATTGGTTACCTGCGATCTTTTCAGCAAAACATTGGAAAATCTGTTGCCTGTTAGCAGCTCAAAATTCCATCACAAACTAAGAAAGTGTCCATGACTGTTATACTCTGAATTGCTGACGCCAAATGGAGCGATTCAGTCTTATGCATCGAATTCATCACAACTTCACAACCCAGTCAAATAAAATCGAAAGCCTGGACACGCACCTGGTCTCTGCAGGTATTGGGCACAGGGAGGTGGATGTCTGACCAATCAGAGGCGCTCACGGCACCGCAGCACTCGAACTGAAATGTAGTTACGCAAAAATGTGAGTTAAATTAGCCTCCTAACACACTGCATTATTCTAAGACCCATCGGAGCCAACGCCAGGCTCAAAATAGTGGACTTTGGCTGATATTTCCCAATGAGTGGCGCTGTCTCCTGTAATTGGCCGAAGTTTCTGGCATTCATTAAAGTGTTGGAAGAGACAATTTCAAAGACAGGGTGTAGGAAGAAGAGTGCGCAGCTGTAAACTGTGCAACGAAGGTGCAGAAGCAGCGTCTTCTCTACTAGACCTTGGATGACAGAGTAAAAAAAATTCAATAGGTTGGGTTGCACTGCTCTAATTTTCATTTTCACTTCGGGTTTGGAACTTCCCTGATTTTTAGAAACAGGCAATTGTTATGTTCATACTTTCTGTACTTCCACTACTTTACTACTCTCACCTTCGGTCACCGGACGGGTTGGTTTACCTCCTCGGCGGGACTTGACAAACGTTTAGCAAAACCGTAACAACGGTAACTGCATGAAATTTTTAAGCGGCTGTTTAGTAACCTAATATCATGAGCAAATAAGTTAAGTTTCTTAGTGAACTCGACCTTGGATTACCAAGTTCTCCAAGAGGCGAAATAGAAACGTATTATAATTTACTCTCATTGCAAGTCTTGAACTCTGATGTCGTTGATGCCCCGAAAACTAACGTCATATGGTGCATTTGTGTTTCCTGATGAAATATAAAAAGCCACGGGGTATTTCATCTTTTTCGTACTGGCATAAGACCACCTGCATGAGATGAACCGTATTTGATCACTTTCCTTTAGTAAATAGGCTACCCGTTTCATTCTAGTAGAAAGGGGACAACCCGCTCTGAGTTTTATCTCTTTTTATTAGAAAAAGGACAGCCGAAGGGTGATTTATTTCGTTCTAGTAGAGGAAAACAACCTACTTGATGTTTTTCCTATTCTATTAGCAAGAGACCAACCCACTCGGCAATATCTTTCATTCTATTAGACAACCTACTTTGTGTTCTCATCTCTGTCATTTCGAAAGAGGTTAATCCGCAAGGTATTTTTATGTTTTACCTAGTAGAAGGAAGACAGCCCTAACTGTACGTTCATTTTTTCTTTTAGAAATAGGACAATATTCATGTTGTTTTCATTTGTTTCCTTTAGAAAGACATCGACTCGCATGGTGTTATATTTTTAATTCCAAGGGTTGGACAACCAGCTTTTTGATTTTGTCGGCATCGTATGTGTGCAGAACAACAGGCACTGTGCTTAATAAAATCAAGCTCTTAAAGAAATACTGGATGCTAAATCAAATATATTTACTTATTTCAACAATCGATTCTCTGCGCAAGATCTGCATGCTTTTCTCGTCATGCGTCCGCATTGTAGTCGTCTAAGGAAAGCCCCAGTCTAGTCACGGTAACCAAATTGCTGATAAAACGAAGCCGAACTCACATTTACCTGCATCTTTTTCCTGGTTATGTGTGTAGTAGCCGTAGAAAGAGTCAAAGGAGCGGTTAGAAATTTTATTCTAACGGATTGGCGGTACAGCACAACAGGTTAGTTTTCAAATGGCTTATAACTCTTACCGACAGAAAACGTGAGTCAAGTAAGAAATGAAGAGTTTAAGTTTCCTTTGCCAAGGTAAACACTCTGTGACATTTGAAAATCCCGTTGTCACATGCCGAGAATAGAACCTAAGCCCTCCTCACTTGAAACAGAGAGAGTTACCCGTCGTTGTATCACCCACCCCCCTAGTCCTGTCAAGTCTCAGGGCTGTCATAATAACAAATTTACTCATAAAACTGCTAAAACTCACGTTTTCCTGCACGAGGTCCGCCTTGTACTTGCACTGCATGTCCGTGTAGTAGCCATAGATGAAGCCGTAGAAGATGTCGCTGATGTAGTGCTTGGCAGAGGTGCCCTCGAGGCCTGTCAGCAGCAGGAAGACGGCGCCCCCCATGTTCAGCGAGAAGCTCACCGCACTCATCAATCCGAACTAGCCGATAGTGAATACATCCACGTTGAAATTCACCTTCAACATGAGCGGGGAAGTTAGCCCTTTGACGGGTATCGGTCACCACAGGGCTTTTTTTAATACTTCCTACTCGTAGCCTTAAATTATCTATTCCGTACAGGGTAGATAGTGGAGTAAATTTTTGTCATGAAGATTAAAATATTATGTTCAGGGTGATATTTAGTTCGCGTTTCCTACCCACCCAGTACAGATAATGCGAGCTTTATGCAGGAGCTGTTTAGCAACGCCGAAGTGACTCGTGCCCTCTAAAGAGTTTAGGGATTAACCCTTAAATTCTCGGACAGCTCTAGTCTAGTGTTTGGAGACCAAGACGTGAATTTTCGGTGCAAGCCCTCTCGTGTTTTAATTTTGTATGCCGTCTCTGTACTATAATTTTATCGGTGAATTTTTATACAAGCTTTACTACTGTACAGGGCACATTACGCTCTTCAAAAAATTTGTTCCGAATTGAAACAAATCTGAACAAAACACAAACGAAGGATTAAAGATTTCAATTACTGATATAAGCATGAAATCTTGGTCCCTTTAAGCAATTTTCCCATCCTGGGCTCACCACAGAGCAGCACAGGGCCCTTAGGTACATTTTTAAGGGACATGGATTGAGTGTCAGATTTCCATTAACATTATATATGACTTTTAACTGCTCAATTTTACCGGTAAGCTACTTATCAAATGCGCAGCAAATTGTAAAATTCAGTCGACTATTGCGTGAGCGTGACGAGTTACGGTCAGTTGAGGTAGCTTGAACCAAGCCGGAGCCCGACACTCAGACGGAATACAGCAGAAAGGAGAGCAGAGCTAGACCTTCATTTGTAAGATACATTCTGAGAAACACTTCCCAAATGCGGTATATTTTGCGGTTGTGCATCTTTGTAGTCCCTCACACTGCTTTGCAACGTTTTCTCTAGACATGTTTCATGTTTCGAACGGTATTCATGTCTCGTATGGTATACTTTGATAAAGCATTTCAGCAGATTCGTTCAGTTCATGCCTTCAGAAAAGTTAGTCCACTCGCTTTCGTAATGCTGCGACTACGACTCACCCCGGCCATTACGTGTTGGGAATGTACACTGCTCACCACTAGAGTAAGTAGAGTACGATTGCCGCTCAGTGTTAGTAACAACAGTGCTAACACGATTTCCTAACATTACTTCACCTACTCAATCCTAAAAATATTCATCTTTCCTCCTCAGTTATATCTTGGTGAAAGTTATTGCAAAATAGTCCGCAAAGATGGAAGGTTGTAACTGATAAAGGTAAAATGTACGCTCTTCGAATTGTTTTATTTACTAGGTCACCAGGAGATAAATGAATTCTCGGGGCTGTGCACGCGGCTAAAAGGTTCATTGGCTTTGAGTCTTCCCTTGTAAACTGAGCTCTTGTTTCAACACACGCTCTGATTCGTAAGAACGCGCACGTGCAATCCGCCTAGGAATGGTCTCGTGTCCCTAGCAGTGCTCCGAGCAACGAGGCTTTTAAATAAAATGTCAATAAAAATAATGTCGAAGGCGCTTCGGTTTTTTCGCTGCGTTCGACTGAAGAGATCAGCCCCTCGCAGCAAAATTGTAAATGTAATAGCAATAAATGCTAGCATACTTTCCAGTTTAACTCTAATTCCAGGCTGAGAAACGAACAATTCAATGCAAAAGTTGAAGAATTGACGATTAAGAATTAACGGCAAATCCTTCCAACATGATATGAGCAAAAAACCTCGCTGATCGCCGATTGCCAGCGATCATTTGCTTAATTACAATGCTGTCTGACTTGAGTGTCGAGATATTAAAGAAAATTCAGTACACGATTTAAAACTTACGGTCTTTGAAGTGGGTAAATTAATTGCATACACATCAATTGTGCGTGACCTACGTAGCGGAATTAGGTTCCGTACACACACACACCTAATGGAAATAGTTACTGTAAGTGGCTGAATTCCTTCTGGTGCGTTCCATCTTATTGTCATTTAATGAGATCGATTTACCAATTTAGCAGTTGTGCCAAAATAAGAATTTTTATTCGAAGAAAATATGTGTGATTTTCTGATCAGAGGAGTTTGTTCGATTTTTTATTGGTTGATTGAAGATGATGGGTGGTACGTTTGACTGAAATACGTACATTTGGGTGACCCATAAGTCATGACCAAGGAGTACTTGTATATTTATCCTAATTGCTTCTGCGTTCTTGCATACTCCTCATGAAATTTCATGGGAAAAAGAGAGACGGAAATAATTTCAAACGAAATTTAGTCCCGAAATAGAGAAAATGCGATTTGTTACAATCCGACTTGCTCTGCCAAGGATGCAGTTGACTTGCCTTAGACATGACTGGCATGCAGTATTTCGGACGTTAAAAAAAATTACAATCACTCGCAGGATATAATCCAACAGGTTCATCGCTATTCTTAAAATATCTTCATATATTTTTCCATACGAGACAATAAATTATATGTTTTGTGATTATGAACTATTCTTCCGGCTCGGCTTCCTCATCAAATCCATCAAACAATGCGATTACCTTAAAGCAACCCAGTCTTATTTTATGGATGAATCGCCAGTTTTGTGTCAACTACAGTAGACAGGGTTTTACAAGAAATCATCAAAAGCTAACGGACCTTCACGTTACCGTGACATTACAATTATTCTAGTAACGCAGCGCAATCCTACCATCTTAACCCTGAACTTCTCATTGTATCCCTGACACTGTTCCCTAAAATAGTACAGCCCCTCTGCCAAAACTATCCAAGAATGATTTTGCTTAACTTTTGAAGAAATTGGTGCAGTAAAGGTCTATAGGACATCCTGGGGGTGATGAATTCATGTTTGTCTCTGAGGTTTTGGTGCTCAGGGGAACTCAGGTCTGGAGCGTGGCGCGTCAAAGAGACCTCATTTGGTGCTCAGGAGAATTCAGGTCTGGTGCGTGGTGCGACAAAGAGACCTCATTTGGTGCTCAGGGGAACTCAGGTCTGGTGCGTGGCGCGTCAAAGAGACCTCATTTCCTGTTTGCCTCGAGATCTGGCGTGCGCATGCGCACCTGAATAACATGTGTTCTGTGGAGCCATGTTGTGCAATTGTATTACCCTTTTCAGTCCGCCTGTTACCAAGAACGCAGTACCATCCTTTGACTCTATAAGTGTTTTGAAATTTATAGACGCAAACTTCTCGGATGTTTGTGAAGCAATGTGTTGTAATTTTCCTCAGCATTTGAAATGAGCTGTTTGGAAGGAACGCAGTTTCTTTCCTCTACCCGCAAATATGTATGTTACTTTAAATTCATAGAATTGAACGTAAGGAATTTCAAATAATTGCATTCCTCAAATAAGGAGAGCCAGTTGGGAAGATCGGAGCTCCATCAGACTAGAAAATCTAGAAAACTGAGGGTCGATCTTGGATTTCGAGGGGCAATGTCATGTCATTGTACCCCTCAGTTTAGACGAGGATTTTGTTGCGGAAAAGTTGCAATAAACAACATTTTACGTCATAACCCTAAAAGCGTTGTAAAAAATGCAAGACTGAACGCCCTGGGTATCTGGTAGCCATGCTGCGAATTGCATTCTGCATTTTAGATTTTAGATCAGGCTGTAATAAAGATACGAATTGCATTCTTCATTTTAGATTAGGCTGTAATAAAGAGAACGTTTCCCTCCTCTGACTCCCTCGAAGAGGTGTGGTGAAATTAATGAGACCCTATCGTATAAGAACTCTTTTTTCAGGACGAACTCTGTCTTGTTCGATAACTTCCTGACGTAAGTTAGAAATTTTTGGCATACCTGCTGGCCATAATTTGCTGCGACATAGAAGTGCATGTACAGTAACTGTGCTATAAGATTGTTTGGTAGAATAAAAAGTTCAGGACTGAGTGCTAATGATCGAGTTTTACATGATAAGGCATCCAATGAAACGGAGTTCAGTGGAACTCTTCTAAGAAGAATTACCGATCTATCGAAACTTGTGCAAATAATTTCACAGCTTGAACAAAACTTTTCCGAAGAAATTCTATATTTTTATCAGAATTTTAACAGATTTTGAGTTGTTCGTGCATTCGTCTATACATATCTCCTCAGGAAAATCGCGTACAAATTATAAAATAATTTCAGCAAAATTATCTAGCCCAGTTCAATCAGACGACAATCGAAACACTATTCAAATAACGATCAAAGTCGCCAAAGTTGTCCGCAAGACCATCGTTAAGATTTGAAATTGCACCCCACACTAATTAGAGCAATCAAAGTGGCTCAGCAAAATTAGGTTCTTCACTTTTACTTCCTCGCCAGTTTCCACGGTCACGTCGCCTTGCATCCTACGCAAATGATGTCGATCATGCTATGCTAAATTCCTCATTGGTGTTCGAATGAACTACGCAGTTCTCCCCTGAAGTAAAATTTGATCGGCATGTATGTCCCGTACGAATATAACATGGCGGCTACAGCGAGGCTTACATTTAGCTCCAGTGATAATTAAGCTCGAATTCTCAGCAGCGAACTTCAAATTAAAACTGGCGCTCTAACTCGCGCTGTGTTGTATTTTGGCCGCTGAATACAAATGACCGAATTGATGCTCAAATATCTCTTGACATCAACGCATTCTGGGAGCGTCCAACGAAATTGAGGCTATGAATACAATTTTGCAATATTCGAAGTATTGGTCGTTGGCCTGCTCTAATAAAGAGACTTGTCTGGTCTGTTCCATTGTCTGGGTTGTAGTGCAAACTACGACACAAACTCGTCTGTATCTGGGATGTAATATTTAGGTAATGCGGAAAAAACGATCTGAAATTATTTTTTTCTCCTCCTTTGCACCTGACTCGTTTGAAATATAAAAGTCTTTCGAATGATGTTTGTTGAAGATCTTTCCGTGGAGATGCGATCAATCGCAGAAATCCCCTTCACACTTTTAGCTCAAAAAGCAACGGTTTGCAGTTTTGACACAAACGAAAATCTCTGAATGAAGTCTGATTTTTACGACGTCAATAGATTTACGTTCTAACATTCGTTTCACTTTGTGTTCATCGCACAGAACGTGGGTCAAGCGTGGATAAAATGAAATAGTACGCACTTCTGAGTACTGGCCGAGTGGCGTGTGCCCTGGATTTGGGGGAAATTAAATTAAACCTGCATGTAACGTCGCTCGGAGTGTTAGAAATACATAAATGTTTCTAAAATTTCAAGTTTATTTCTGTCACCTAATATGCATCAACCAACATGAATATAGAACACAGAATGCATTGATGACGATGAGCAGTCAGTTCTCGTTTGAAGGCAGGTTGATGTCACAAAAAAGGAAACTCGCTCCAAAATTTGAGAAGAAATCGGATCGCACGGACTCGTTGTGCGAACTTTAGAGTGCATTTATTCGAAGATTGGCTTGGCATTTCTGAGATGCAGAATGTGTAAATGCTGAAATTTGAAGTTAGTACGTTCAAAGAGGAATACGAATGCAGGGAAATGTGCATTTGCAGCGTCCGGGATGGTACGCTGGTAATTCAGTGCGCTGGTTGGGAGCGACAGACACACCTCGTGTTGAGTTTTTTCGGTAGTCTCACCTCAATTTTTTGAATATTATTATGTGCCTTAATTGAGAAACATGCTAGGGTGTGTCCGGCCGAAACTATTGAGTCTGTTCTATAGAAACACTCAATTAGAGTGGGACGCCCGGCTCTAGCACTGAATTCTTCTTAGATTGAAATGAATTAATCTTAATATTGAACTTAGAACTGAACTGAGTTGAGCTTAGAACTAAAGTAATCTTAGAATTGAAAGAGTAGTTAATTTTTACATTAGAAGTGAATGGAGTGCAATTTAGTCTCGCAGCACGTCGGAGCCTTCAAGTGAAGCATGCCGTGATCTAGGCATGCGCAAGCCACGGAGGGTTTGCTCCCGAAAATAACGATTTCTTGCAAACGTTCCTACTGAAATAACGAAATAAAACGACCCAAACAAATATGTACGGTCCTATTCACTGTGATAACCCAGTGTTTTGATTCATTGGCCTGTTGCCATTACCGTATGTTTGTTTTATATTGCGAGAGTGAATGGAGAAGTTCTTTAGCGAATGGAGAAGTTCTTTAGCGAATGGGGATGCTGATAATGTAGTCGAAGCTTTTAGCATTAGTCAGATTCCGCTTACAATCTCGATACCATGCGGTTGCAACCATGCTGACAATGGTACTAAATTCATGGCGTATGAATAGACGGTTTTCTGATCTACATTGGATTGAGATACCACAACAAGAGTCTGGGGTATTTTAACATTGAAACCTTTGTTTTAAATACTTATGCCTTATCTAATCGCCTCAGGTATTCAGCAATGAAGACACTAAGTAAATGATTTTTAATATTTACAAATCAATGACGTAAATCTTAAATTTTTCAATCATTCATCTCATAGTATTCATATGGGTCATAGGTTATTATTCACTGTGGTGCACTCCTTGATCCAAATTCAATATCAACGTTCTAACGAGTAATACTTTTAACGAAGAGGTTACTATTTTCGCTCTACTCATTCCTTTAAGCATTTTAGTAGTCATGGTCCGTACAAGCGAAGGGTATCTGGCAGCATGAATATTTCAACTGGAAACTGCTTCTCAGTCTGTTATCGCGCGCACAAACACCACATGAAACATAATGTGCTGTTGTAGATTAAGGCATAAAAGAACATTGATAAAATAGAATAACGTGGTTTTGATACGTTGTTCATTGCTATGGCTTCTGACAGCGCAGCAACATTTGAGTCTCATTCCATTGACCGGACGTCCGTTACTTAGTGAAAAGCTGTATCTTTGTTCCACAAAAAACTACGTTTGTATCACACGGTATGAATGTGTAGTTTTCTGCTCTAATGCAGGTGTAGTCGTGCTACATGGTAAAAAACTACAGTTGCATGACTTAAAGTAATAAAAGGCTGCAATTTCGATTGAGAGCCGTAGAACATGAATCAAAGATCTACTGGGCATTTCTGAGTTTTTTGACACCTTAAATACTCCACAGAATAATAACATCTACAGCATTGCGCAACAGTTAGGACTGAAAATTGAGTGGGCAAAATTTTAAAATTTTATTTTAGAAATGATAACATCAATAGCATCGTACCACAATTAGGACTGAAAATTGAATCGAAAAATCTTAGGACCTCATTTTAGAAATAAGTTAGTTTTTGTGGGATGATCATACACGCTGTGTCAGACAAGTTCAGTTTCCCTGATGAGAACTTCTAAAAGTCGAAATATTGGGCAGATTTCTCGGAATACATTTCATGGACTCGATCCTTCATTGCTGCAACACGCGCAAGACTGTGAACTCAACCGCTCTTCTCTTCAGTATGTGCAAGGCTATCAACTAAATTAGTCACTTTTTTAGCACGTGCAATCTTTCTTTTTCATTCTTTCCGTTCTTCAGTATGCGCAAGGCTATCGACTCAATTAGTCACTTTTTTAGCACGTGCAATCTTTCTTTTCAATCTTCTCGTTCTTCAGTATGTGCGAGACCAGGACCTCAATGGTTCATTTCTTTAGCCCGTGCGAACTATGACCTCAATCATTCATTTCTCCTGCATGCGCAAGACTTCTCCACAAAGTAGTCAGTACTGCGGGTACGATCACAGAACGTAGTTTTTCCACAAGAACTGTGTTTAATGAGAATTTCTGTACACGAGCAGAGCAAACACAGGCTCAGGTGGCAATGCCCAAGCATCATGAGATCTGGACGATGCCTTGGCAAAACACAATAATTTCAAAATTCGAGTCCCAAAAGTTGCTATTAGCTCTGAATGTACTGTACTGAGAGCAATTTTTTCCAATGCAATGTCATGATTTTTACAAAAACACATAGATAATGCTACGATGATGAGTATTCCCTGCTTTATAGCATAAAATCCTTTATTTCTTGCTTATTAATAATGTTATAACAATATTGTTATTAATAACAATATGTATTGGAATCATTTTTCAAAAACCTAGAATTTTTAGATGCCTCGTACAATGTTCTGCCTCCCCTCAATGCCTCGTACAATGTTATGCCTCCCCTCAATGCCTCGTACCATGTTCTGCCTCCCCTCAATGCCTCGTACCATGTTATGCCTCCCCTCAATGCCTCGTGCCATGTTCTGCCTCCCCTCAATGCCTCGTACCATGTTATGCCTCCTCTCAATGAAACAAGCCCTCTTTCTAGCACAAATTAACGCTCTTCCCCAAACTCAAGCCTTTCCTCTAATTAGAATACGATCTCATTAGCACTAATCACCACCTCTTCCCAGAGTTAACTCTTGAACATTAAATTAACCTGTTCTAAGGACCACTTCTTCCTTATTTTAACATCTTTTCCCTAAACTCTCACTTCAATCCAATTAACACCATTGCATTTACCAAGACAACTGACGAGACGACTCCACACGAACACCACTCACCAAGAGGAGGATCCTGAGGGCCCTGAAGTAGGTGCCCACGAGTCCCATGACTGAGGTGAGCATGAGCAAGATGGCGCCCACGATGAGCACCACGTTGGCGTTGTAGTAGTTCGCGAACTCGAGCGACTCGAGCGCGTCGCCGATATTTTCGTTGAACTGCACGAACAGTCCCAGGGCAAAGATGCCCGACCCCGCCGCCTGAGTCACACACAAACACGAATCATTATAATGACGTAATGTTAATTATCGCTCTACCGTCGCCAGGCAGTCAAGGGAGACGGTAAAGCTCACGTGGATTTAATGTAATTTTCGGTATCGTTGATACGCATTGCCTTCTCACAATCTTGCTGATTAGAGATATGTGCTCAAAGGGTTTCACACAAAAAACAAACAACTTTTTGTGTGAACTCAGAATAGTAGTAGGTAATTTTTTTTTTCGTAGCAGGTTCACGAGGAATGAGATAGCAAAGAAAAACCGTAAGAACTTTTAGTTCGCACGTTTCGAGCATATACTCATTTGTAATGAAATCTGCAATGGAAAATTGTGTTATTCAAACAATATTCTCAATGAAATAGGGTTGTACTATGCAGATAGAGATATGCCAAATAAAAAAATTAAAACAAAGAAGAACACGAATACACACCAAGCAAGAGATTCTAAGAGACATATTTTACGTAGTTGCACTTCTAACAATGGAAAATACAAGTAAGGGTGGCAATTAAATGTTTTTTATTTTAATTTCCGCCTTATCTAGTATTTTCCCTTGTTAGAAGTTTGAAATCCATTTGTAACGTCCTTGTGCCTGAAAGTGTTGTTCAACCACGTAAGATATGTCTCTTAGAGCCTCTGGCTTGGTGTGTGTATTTCGTGTTTTTCCTATTTTTAATTTTTTAATTTGGCATACCTATATCCTTATAGTACAACCCTATTTTGTTGCGAATATTGATTAAATGAAGAAATTTTCCAATACTGATTTCCCTGAAAATGAGCACATGCTCAAAACGTTCGAACTAAATGTTCTCACGATTTTTCTTTGCCATCTCAGAATACTATTACACACTAGACCCCGCCCCCTCCCCCTCCCTGTAACCATTTTGGTCAATATTTTGAGTCCCGATCAGGTCTCTAATGATTCTTCTTTATTTCCTAACAAATATTCAAACTCAAAGGAAATAATTCATTTACTATAGTCCCAAAAATCGCTACCATGATACGATGGGAGTCGAGTCTTGATTTCTACCGTGTTCTTACTGAAATGTGTGCTTGGCTTTAAGTGAAATGATTAGATTTTTAATATTGCATAGAAATAGATAAATAGATGAAGAAAACTTTATCTCGAAGTTTTTCCAACTTTATTAAGTTTCAAGTCGACCGGGCCTTAGAGCGGTTCCATAGAGCTCGTTTTTAGGGCGTGCCACTTTGAAACCGAGCGACTGAAAGCTGCGATTAGCGTATATATGATACAGGAAATTCGTTTTGACACAATGCATTATTAATTTAATCAGGGTTTCGGGCGTGACGTAGCCAAAGCTGGTAGAGGGACAGGATAACCGGTAGGTGGACGTCAGGGATGGTGACGTCACGATTATAGGCATTGTTTTTCGACCGTGTGGGACACGCTTCGAGGAATTTTCTTTTGTTAAATTTATTGCATTTTGTAAAAATTTCTACCTGATTCCACTGATTACGGTGCCCCACTTTCTGTTACCCCTTTTTCCGGTGTTCATCAATTAATGGGTTGTTGATTTTAGGATACGTTTTTTTTATGTTAATAGATTCTTGTTCGTAAGTTAGGAGTAGTTACGCCAAGGTAAAGTTATTCAGAAGTAGTACATGGAACTTGATACACACAATCGCTGGTTTCTCCTGTCTCACTGCGGACTTTGATGTGACATAATTTGGTTTTCAATATATTTCTTGAGTTAAAACCAAATTAGACAGAGAAATGTCGAAAAATTCTATTCATTCGTTCAGAGGCTTCTTTGACACAAGGAGCACTCAGATATCGGGGTGCGATGGTGGTTTTTTACAACGGGGATTGAGAATTTTAAACACTCTTTTCAATATAGTACGAATCAATTGTTTCGACTAGCCTTTCTTCTCCAATGTGTTACTGAAGTGGTTAAGTGCATCCGTAAGGTTCTCGTCACTGCATCAATTTTTAATTTGTGAAATTAGGGAATTTATTGCACTTTTTTTTGGGTTATACGGATAATTTGACGAATACTCCAAGTGGGCTTTTACGCGTTCGTTTTCTGTAGATGCTAAAATTCAAGAAGCCGTCCTGCCTCTGATTTATCACAGGATCCAAATGATCCAAGAAGGGCAGCTGCTTATTTACTTATTTCTCGCAAGTGAATTCAATGTTGGAATTGACGCTATTAACATAATTGGGAAGTTAGTCTACATATTGTTGGTGTACTGCATCGAGCAGAAGTGCCGTCGACGTAGCGCTGCCACAGCAGCATCGAAGGCTTACAAAAAGTGTGTCGTCCTGTCCCTCTGCCATTGGCAATTTTATGCCCACAACCCCTGATTAAATTAAACGTACGCTGTGTCAAAACTAATTTTCTGTATCATAAATACGCTTATGGCAGCCTTCAGTCGCTCGGTTTCAAAATTGTACGCTTTGAAAACGAGTTCTGTGGAAGCGCTCAAATGCTCGGCGGAGAAATTTCAGTTCGTAAGAATTTGAAATAAAGTTTTCTTCAAAATGATTCTCGCACACCCGCTTTTAGACTACCCGAAGTGTATAGATAGTTAGACAGGGCTCCGTGGTACAGTGGTAGCGTGCATGTCTCCGATTCTGAAGATCTGGGTTCAGCCCCATGCAGAGTGCTTCCCTTAGGAAAGGAAGATTAACACGTTTTGTGCGATGTCACTTTTCGGTGGGTCATTTTACCCCTTGAAAAAAGCATCGTCGCTGGAAACGTGTTTTACACGACATTTCTAAAATGTGGCACACTAGTGTGGCCCTTGGCCGAAATACAGGAACGTTCACCTAGGAATGTATGGAAGAAAGAGTACGAACTTTGCGGTTGGTTTGAAAACTACGCATTTAACTATAAAGGGAAAAGAGAGAGAGAGTTTGTGTAAATGTATAAGAATTTCGGTAGATATTTGAAATCGGTTTGTTGGGATGAATATTCTTCAGAGTAAGAACTATTAATGGAAAAAAGGTCACAAATCTACACAGAAGCTAGGATAGGAACGTGTAAATCAAATGAGTTAGACTTTCGGTGTAATTTTGTAACAAACAAACACTCTACGACAGGGTTATACAATCAGACGTGCGAGATAGCATTTCAGGGAGCGCGTGAAGCGTATCAAATGTGCAGATAATATAATGAGACATTCTTATACGCTGCGTCCTATATATCTTATTATTACCCTATGTCTTGTGTCTTATTCAACGCACTATGCGCAAATTTGCGTCGTGTATCAAGGAGCTGTGAAGTTGTAAGGGGCGAGATGGTGCTGTAAAATTCGCTCAGGCTGCACTCACAAGAAGTTTGGGGCCAATGACCGCATAAAGTGCGAAAAGGAACTACGCATTTTGTCTTATTTGACCAAACTTGCCACACAACTTCCAGGTAAATTTTTTATCCCGCTCATAAATTGAACAAAGCGTCACAGCGGCTCTGCACTGCACGGAAACTGTGCGTACGAGCGCGAGCGTTTTGCATTCAAAGCGCACCGCTGATTTCCGCGGAACGCTCGAGCGAATTAACGCTCGTTTTGGAGGCGTGGGGACTTGGTTAGGTGGCGGATGTGGGGACTTGGTGAGGTGGCGGGTGTGGGGACTTGGTGAGGTGGCGGGTGTGGAGACTTGGTGAAGTGGCGGGTGTGGGGACTTGGTGAGGTGGCGGGTGTGGGGACTTGGTGAGGTGGAATTTGGGAAGGGCTCATTTCGATCATATTTTTCCCCAGGCCGTTGGTTGCAGTACTGTAGTGAGTTATTTGTTTGTTCAGACATCCGTAATAAGTGTGCTGGCTCGTGATCTTTAAATCGTGTTAGTTCCCGGACGAAATCTATTTTATAACCGTTTGTCCTATACCTAGATAACCCCAGTGTACAAAGATATGTCCAATGCAAAAGAAATTTAAGTCATTAAATTAAATAATTTCCCTTTAGTGGAAGCAATTACTATAAATCATAACAAAGTAGCCATTTGCTCAACTTTTTTCAACATAAATTAATAAATTTATATTAATATAATGAAAAAAATTCCCTCCGCTTAGCTGTAACGTCAGATTACAGAAATCACACAAATTGTATTATTGTTATAAAAGTTCATGTATAGTGTAAAACTGCATATTTCTGGATACGAAACCTAAGTGTCTTAGCGACCATACGATGTGTCCTAACTACTTGATACCTAAGTGCTACTGCACTACTTTAGTGGGAACATACCTATATGCTACCTTAGTTGTACCAATAAGCTGTGTTAGTATATAAGAACCTATCTGCTATTTTAGTCCCCAACTATGTTATTTCAGTGCCTACCTATATGCTACTTTAGTGGCTATCTATATGCTATCTTAGTATCTACCTATATGGTATCTCAGTATCCACATGTATACAATCTTAGTACATAGCCATATGGTACTTAAGTGCCTACCTACGTGCTTATTTTGTGCCTACCTATATGTTATTTCTGTATCTACCTGTATACTATTTTAGTACCTACCTATAGGATATCTTCGTACTGACCTATATGCTATCTTGGCACCTCCCTATAGGCCATCTTAGTGCCCATACAAATCCTTTGGTATCTATTCTCACATTGACGGCGTACAAATGGCCAATTCATCCGCCAGCACACCATGTTAAAAATTAGCGCATTTGCACGGTAGGCTTTAGGCAGTTCTTCGTGGCGATGGTAGCGGTCTAAAGAGCTCTGGCAGTTCGGCGCAGATTATCTCCATGGGCCAGAAACTGGCTAGTAGTTGCTCGCAAATCGCGGCAGTAATGTTCTAAACCTGACATAACGACCGCGCCACTGCGCTGCGCCCCAGTGAACTCTACCAAACTGCGCCGATTTTTACCAGGGTGGAAAAACGACCGTCATTTAAATGGGTTATTTAAACGGTCGTTTAACGGGTTATTTCATGC
>VOMN01041793.1:0-17909 GCA_014899125.1 Orchestia grillus
CTATGAATGGTCTGTAGCTATGGATGGTCTGTAGCTATGGATAGTCTGTAGCTATGGATGGTCTGTAGCTATGGATGGTCTGTAGCTATGGATGGTCTGTAGCTATGAATGGTCTGTAGCGATGGATGGTCCACAGAATGAAGTTTTCGTGAAAATCCAATCTTCGAGGAGTGAATGAATGAGTACGAGTATCTATGCTTGTTCATTTATGAAGCTCTCTTATGGTAATGGATATTGTGTATAATTATGCTGTATATTAAACTACATCAAAATTATCAGTATTCAACGGTAACTGAATAGTGAACAGTGGGTAGGATCGTACTAATGCTTTGCTTTGGTATCATTCAAATTGGAAATAGATTTTGTATACTTTCAATGCACTTTTGTATATATGCCAGATAGAACTCAGCGCAGACAAAGTTCTGGTTAGGATCAGCTAAGCACAGACGTTTCGATTAGATTGATTTAATTTCAGGATTGGCTGAATTTAATTCAGTTACTGTAACATAAAATTCAGTCATCATTCAGAGTGCATTTTGACCATAAATTAGTGATGATTTCAGCAAATTTAGAGGAACAAACATTATTAACTGTACAGGAAAGTGCTCTCAGCGCTGAATTTGCATGAACGACTCTCTAAATGGCAGATAATTTCATTGTAATCTCAAGTGTTGCGACTTCTCACGATTACTAAATGAAGACAATGTCAGATATCTAAAGTAACCGTAGAAAATCTCGCACACGAACGTCATTACAATAATCTAGACAGTCGGCACGCATTTCTCGTGTGATAAGTTCCTACATACCCCACTGCAGCTCTCCGTCACAGCCCCCGCACCTCCCCACTTCTCCCCTAGCATAATAGTGAACACGGAGGGTCTCGTCTTCTGGGGTCGCATGACCGGCAAAATGGGAGACAGAAAGTGCGACTTCCATTCGCTGCGATTGTGCTTCTCGAATGAAATGTGTTGCAATTAAGAGCAATAATTGCCTTATTTTGTTACCATTCCACCAAGTGGTATGTGATGGAGGACAATTACTAAATGGCGGCGAGAAGAATACATGTCGCTCCCACATTCTTTGGTGCAATCAGAGATCAGCCCTTCACAGAGCCCCCGAGAGATGTTAGAGCGAACAGGGTATTAAAGCTTCTGATTAGTTCTAAAATGAGGCGCGGTATTAACTTTATGGGTATTCGCATTACTTTCCCATCGTTCTAGAATCGACACGCAAAAAATACGCTTTTGGATGGGAGAACAAATACGTAGTCAGATACGAACATATGAGTACAAATATTCGTGAAATTTTCTTCCTAAATAGAAGCATTTCACGAACGAATAGAGAACAGACTGCATAGAAAATGCGTGCGCGAACCTCCTTGTGTGAAGTACTGCTCATCGTTTGAATTCCGTTAATAATTTCCAGAAGGTATCTTTAAACGGCAAATCCCATTTTTCATTGGTCAGAGAGACATGCACTCGCAAATTTGAGTTTGTTTATTAACCAAAACCCTCTAGCATTGCCGTGGTGTACCTATGACGAAGAAGGAACTGCTCTTGTCTTGCCTGAAGTCCTGGTGGCGATTCTGGCTTTTAACGTTAGCTTGACTCCGAGGATTTCTTCTCGTGTCTTCAGTCGTCCCAAAATTATGCCTCACCGGGAGCATATGAGGCTGTGCATGTGAAGAGAGAACACTCTTAATATGTGTTGGTGAAGAGACCTCAACATCTACAGATTTTGCTACAACTTTTATCGCTTTCAATCATCATCAAGAAACAGCTTATTTGAGTCTATGTTTTCGGTCTCCTCATGTTTCACTCATACCACTATGTCAATATTTGCTAGCATATTACTCACATTACATACTTTAAATTTACTCACATCTCTGTGTAAGTATTTACTCGCATCATACTCAAATCATATTCTTTAAACTTACTAACATAACTGTTTAATTATTTTCTCACTTCATACTCAGACAGCATACATTAAATTAACTCACGTCTCAGTCGAATGCTTTATTCGCATCACATACGCTAAGCAGCCTGCTCACGCCAAGGTTTCAATATGCAAATGAAAAGATCGAGACACTGCAAAGCGATGGCGGAAAATTGACTTAAGCATTTGTGCGTGAAGGGCCGCCGCGCATGGCAGTTCGGGGGCGGCCACATCTGGGTCACGTGCGCCAGAGCGTGTCTAATGGCGAGTTCTCGAAAGAACAATAAGCTGTTTATTGGTTCTAATTCGTGGATAAATTGCAGGACGAAGTTTCTAGCCAGAAGTCTAATTCGATCTCCTTCAATTGCGGGCTTTAACGACAATCTCCGCTCTCGAACCGCGTGTGTCTTCCAACGTAGCGCTGCTCGTCCGTTTTTGCCCGTTCTGAAACGCAAGAAACGTTGCCGGCATTCTGATGCTTAACATCAAGGAATTACCTCCTTCGAGTGCTGAATCCACACAATTGACGCTTTCTGCCCAGCTCTGGGGTGGGCAGAAGTTTAAGTTCATCCTTGGCATTTACTGCTAAGCCGCAAGCTTTTTGTGAGATTTGACGAGTGGAGATAAATTAGATTTTAATGTAATCCAGATCCAAAATCCAACAGTTTATGGCAAGCGTTGTTTTAATGAGCAGCTAAATTTGAAGACATATCATGGCTACCTTGTACTATCTTATGCAATATTTTTATGCAAAATATATTTTATTGTAAGCCAGAGGCTATGCTGTTAGAATCTGGTACAAAATTTAGGTTTATTTTCTAGCTTTCGTAAATTATTATTAAACTGATAGAAAAAATGCGAAATGATCATCCTTCGGGCAGCTACGAGATTGTAGAAATATAACTTGAAGTTTACTTCGCCGAAGAGCATTTTTGTGAGAATTTTACCCTCTTGTACTTTTCACAAAGACGACCTCGAGTTTTTAGCTAGTGTATAGTTCCTCTACGATGCTGCTTTTTGCAAATAATTTTTGAGATGTAAGAATAGATTTACTATTTATGGCTCGTCTGTAAACGAGAAAGCTAAGCGCAGGGCGAATTATGTGCTAACATTGCAATGAATTGAAGAAATCCGAATGGAGTATGGCCTCCTTCCTCTAATTATTGTATGCAACAAGGCTTAATAAACTTGTAAATACCCTCACTTACATGCCGTCCGCCAGCAGCCTGCATTTATCCATCTATCTTTTATGATTCATTGCCCGTAATTAGTCGATTACAAGGTGATAAAATTCATTCGCAAATGAACATCGGACAACAAATACTTAGGGTATTCTTATAAGAAGGTTCTTTACTCTGCATTAGTTCTTTGTACTACAACTTGAGATGTTGCTGAGTCAACGTTAGAAGGCGTCTGAATTTATTATCTTCGGGCCGCTGGATTTGAACACATTTAAAGCAGTTTGATATAGAGTAAATTACCACTTTCCGATAAGGTGTACAAGTTGATTAGTTTCAGCTACTTGTTGACAAGAGGAGCGAGATGGCTTCCTGACATCTCGCTCAGTATTCCTTGAGCTACAAGATACAGATAAAGTGCCCGCCGTAATTCTATGCGAGACTGAATGTCTGATGAATTTATGGAATTGCTGCGTCGCCATCCAGCGCTGCTCGAATTGAATCAAATGAACGCCCAAAGTTTGTATGTTATGACGGAATGGACAATTTTCGTACAATTTCTGTATGTTCTGAAAATAAATACTTTCTTCATACAGAGTGTGAGGATAATGTATTCCTGATGGTTATTTGAAAAATGGGGTGCAATATTTATATCACTGACTTCATGCAGTCGACATATTTAGACTGCAAACAGTTTTTTGTAAGCTTCGACAAAATCGTCCCCTTGACCCTGATTCGACCCTGATGTTTTTAAAAAAAATTGTAAGGTCTTTCTCAATATTTGATATATTTACCAGTTATGTTCACTCACTAGTATTGGAAAATTGTGCTCGAATTTTAGTACAATCCGTCATTTCTTTTTGAGAATGGGCCTTGAGTTAGAATAATCGAATCACTCACAAATCCTTTAAAATTTTCTTCTTTCATCACCATAAATTCCCTCCTCGACGCTATTAGGCCTTTTAGTACTTTAGAAGAAGGACCAACTTTACACTTCGATTTTTGAACGGTTGGCAAGTGAAGACTTCTTTGAAAAGGTATAAGTAAATTACTTTTCATTTAGCTTTGTATTTCTTCAAACAAAGAAGGCGAGAAAGAAGGATCGAACAAGGCTCATGAATGCTAACTTTTTTGCGATTATGAATTTGTGAAGTGACAACCAGTGCCACTCTGAAAAATGCGTGAGCAAACTATTTCTTTTAACCTTAACAACTTTCTTCCGTGAAGCTAAAGCACTGGAGTATGGTATACTTTATACAAATGTTATACAAGTACAATATTATTTTCAAAAATATTTTAAAGAATTTAGGTTAAGCAGAAAAATAGTCCAGTCGTTATCAGAGGTCGGTGAGGAGGGAACGTTTGACTTGTTCGTTGGGAAGACGGTGTGCAACATGCGTAGAGTTTGTAGGGGGTATTACTCCTAATGCATCATGGTTGGGAAAAAAGTAATAGAACTCGTTACAAATAACTAAGCATAGACGGTAAAAGCCTTATTATTAATTTGACCCTGCATATTCACAACTGTTAGGCATGCTGTCGTTCATTAGGTAAAATAATTATGCATACGAGTATCTCAATGTTGTGTTGCAGACTCTGATTTAGCTCCCAGTTTACGCGTATACTTGACTATGCCTATTGCATCCTTCACCTAAACGTTTATTTCCTCGTTGCAAAATGATTTTAACATAAAATAAATACGCCTAGAAACGGAAATGGCATGTCAGGAAGAGAATGCAATGCCCTTGGAGAAGCGGCTCAATTTGATGCACTTCGTACAAAATGGATGGCGCAATGGGAGTCGTTAGCTGGGAAGCGGGACTAGTCACACCAATTGGCACGTTTACCTGAGCACGTTGACTCACTAGGAGCACACCTGAAATGAGTGCAGCAGCTTCATGTTTGGCCATGGACTAAGACCGTCTAAAGAACTATGTAAAAACCTTCAGCGTGCACACCATCAAATTACTGCTGTAGCTTCATGCTTGATTAGTGAGTAAGGTCATCAAAATGGCAATTCGAAAATTAACGTTTTGAAATTACTCGCAGTACAAAATGTACTCGTGGCACGCTGGGTTTTCGCACCACAGTTTTGCGTCGTAGGAGAAGATGCGACAGCGCTGGCAGCGTGCACGGAGCTGGATTAAAAGGGGGACCGCAGAGGGGGGTCAGGGGAGGCTGTGGGAAGTCTGAGGGAGCGTTGTAGCTGCCGTCCAATATGTGGTGAAGATGAATCTTGAATAAGATATTGCCGAGGAATCTTTTTCGAACAATATGAGATTTCCATTCATTGAGGTAAATGTTCGCTCTTTTGTTTTACTATTATCATGTCTACTATAAAATGTTTTTCATTAGAAATTATGATTGCAAAATCGAAAACAATGAACTTCCGTGATTTCATACAAGTATTGATAATTCGATGAAATCGAATTGTTCAAACCATTCAACTGATAAATCTACTTTCACAGTAACATCAATCGTGCAACTGTGGGCATTCAGGATCATTACTCGCATAGTATTATTTCAGCATCATTACTCGCATAGTATTATTTCAGCATCATTACTCACATAGTATTATTTCAGCATCATTACTCACATAGTATTATTTCAGCATCAATACTCACATAATATTATTTCAGCATCATTATTCAGCTAAGCAAAAACCCTCACACAGCCCTATTGATCCCTGGCGCAGCTCCCTGGGACTTCAGGATCTCCCGAAAGCCGTCCAAAGTCGACACACATGAAATTTTACAGGCCACAACAGACAGACGAATTCATAAATTAAATTTAGGGTTGCAAGTATCTATGAAGTGTAGTTAGTGGGGAGCTTCCAGAAGTAGCTTTGATGTTTCCTAAATACACAAGTATGAAAGATCATGAAAATATGCCGGTGTGGAAGTTCTTGTGTATCTTTCGTCATAATATCATGCTTTAAATGGTCAAAAATAAATACTTACTTAAAGGCTTGCATCTCTGCATCTCAAAATTTCCATTGGAAGTAACCAAGTCAAAAAAACAGTTTCTATCTGAAAAATAAACTTGTACCTTACTGAACATTAGTTTCAAACAAATGCTTTTTTCATAAATACGGCCGCTGTAAGATCATGCTTTGGTTGATTAATATTACTATAATTACACAGTGTTAAATTTCTTTTGACATCTCTGCAGATGACAACTTTATTTCTACACAACTTTCATTGAAACAGACAAAAATAATCCATAAGGCAGTAGTCCAAGGTACGCGGGGTGACTCACACCCCATCGACTTTTCCTAATGGCCACAACCACGGCCGCTCGGTGCAGTGGTCGCAGTCCCATTCAGTAGAGATGGATGAGCGGGTGGATGCGTCGACATGCTTTGTTGGTGACAACGGTGACCAATTGATCGGGAGCACAGCCCGTGAGAACACTGGGGCCCTGAACTCCATTTCATGCTCCACATGCCCCTAATGCCATTATTTGAGCTACAGAAACCTTCGTGCCCCTGCATTCTGTCTTTTCAACAACTAGGCTGGTCGGCCTCACGTCCGTCTCGTTTTTTCAGACATTTTGGGGTCAGAATATGTAAGAAAATGCTGATGAAATTCGATTACGAGATAATCCTCGCTTCATTTTTGGTCATGGAGCGTACGCGAGCAGTAGCACTTGTGTTTTTAGACCACACAAAAAACAACGGCATGTGTGCTCAAATGCAGAGGAACACTCACAGTGAATTTCACAGCTTCATTTTCGCTTCAAAATTAAGTCATCGGTATCTGGAAACTTGCAAGATTCTTTCACCCAATTTTAGGCTGCACTGAATTGTGATAGTACATAAACACTTCATCTTCGGCTCCACGATCTTGCCTTACATGCATCCCTGTTTTGAATTTAGATACACGAATCCCCGTACTCTTCAAAATTTACACTTTTCAATGAGGGTTTGGTAATTCATACTTTATTGTCTCTTAAGTTTTTAAATTTCAAACTTCACTGTCTCATAAGTTTCTCCATTTCACTCTGCACGATATCGTGAGTTGTCACACTTAATGTCGCATTAGCTATCGAACTTCGAATTTCAATATTGTTCGCATGGTGGTGGTTTACATTCATATTAAAAGTCGGTACACTTAATTTCGCAGATTTCACTGGAGAGCGGCGCAGTGGTGGGGTCGTAATTTCCGCTCGAGAACATTCCTGCCGTGATCTAAAAGCAACCATTATCTGCTCAAAACTGCCAGAATGCAGCATAAGCCCACCATCGCTGCGAAGAACTGCCTAAAGCCTACCTCACATAGGCACTGCGCTAATTTCAATTGGTAGGTAAGAGTTTACCTTCCAGGTCAAGCGTATATGCCTACTAGGACTCCAAAACTCTGTTTGGACGTCTACTAAGACTCTTTAAATATTGTTTGTATGTTTACAAGGAATCATAGGGCATTGCTTGGAAGTCTACTGCACTTAAAATACCTTGAAATACCTGGGTGTGGTAATATTATCTCGTCAGCTCAGTGCAACTGTACACAGAGTGTGAGAGTATGTGTAGTTATATATTTCCAGGCAGAATAATTGCGTCAAGTACACACTCCAGAATTTAAAGTCCTTTCAGCGTAATCAATTATTAAAGTAGCAGTGAATTCCTTGAATGCCTTCTTCCCATGTATTACGAAAAGTTTATTGACGCGTAGAGCCAGCATTTTCATAAGTTTAATTCAATCTGATGAATTTATTGAAAATTAAAGTAAGTTAAATCTTAGATTGAAACTCCGTAGACTTAAGTTGCATGCACCCCGGTCGGTACATTTATGCATGAGCGTCATACTTTCCCATTACTCAGCAACGCGTGCTATAATGATATGGGACACACATTTGTGTGCTGATATCAACAGACATGTACGACAGACATGTGCCAACACCTCATCATACTTTCTCTCAGGATAAGAATCTTAGGGCATTGCTCGGAAGTCTAATATTTCTTTAAGGCTGTTGGAGTCGCGAGAACGTTTGCTCTATCCAGGTCTTGCTCCTCTAAATCTACCCTGACTCTGATTTTCTGATGAACTTATTCTGGTGAACCATGGATAGCAGCCGTCATATAACTTGACTGCTCAAATTTTGAGTTCAAATGTGTATTTTACTTTTCGGTTTGGGGGAATTAACACAAGATTTGACTTCGTGCCAGTTCCAAAGTTAAGTGCAAACATAAATGATGTAAAATTTTAGGGAGATTTTATTTATCACTTATTGGTTTGAAAGGCATTTTAAAAAGTGTTTTTCATTATTTCTTCTTGGTTATTTTTATATGTTTTTGCTACAGATGTGTGGAGCTTACTCCTGTTTAGCCGACAATAAGCACATGTTAATAATTAAATTGAGTAGTAAGGAAAACTTATAGTTCTAACCATCCATGTTGTTAAACCTTGCTTTAGGCACAAAATTTGTTCTACCTCTGATGCCAACGTTTGTATTTCCTAAATTAATAACTTACGGCTGCTTCTCATGTATTATCATTCAAGCTAAAAGCCCCTTCGATAAATACTTTGTTCACTAAAACTCATGCAAACGAAATGGACCCTTCCCTTGGCTAGAAATACGAATACTTTCTTCTGTTATGAAAGTAATACTGTGGTAGGATATAGGTTTATTTAACTTCTCTCAAAGTTTCCTTAACAACCGCGTTTCGATCAAAATACAGGTGACTAAGAATACGAATGACAACTTCAAACAACATTGAACGCGACTCCCAGACGTGTCAATACAGGCTTCAATCTTTCTTACAGGGTTATTAATTATCATTATTCAGTTGCTCGCCTGCTATGAACTGAAGGAACTCTGATGGAAATCTGCTAGTGGTTTTCCACTTTATATCCTCTTGCGAATTCTAGCATCATCAATTTTAGAATCAGACCACAAACTTACTGTGACGCCCGTTGGAATGAAATATCGCCTCTGTGAAAACTTATTTTGCCCTCACTATTTGACCGAATTTCCCTAGCTGAAAAACACGGTCATAACCCGACCTACAAACACGAATATAAATACATACAAAGCCTTAGTAGGAGGATATCACTATGTATCTCAGGGATGGATAACAAGACGAACGATAAGCCACAGACGGACATCTCACGATAAGCCACACACATGAAACAAGATGCTTCAATGACGAGTATTTCAGTCCACGTCCGATATTTCAGGCTCCCAGCAGCAGGCCTACAAAATTACAGTGGCACGAGTTCGACCGATCAATTTGTCTCATTTTATATTTTCCAGATGCCACCGTCATGCAATTTTAAAGCTGCAGCTGACCTGCAATCACGAAAGACGCATGTCCGCTCCTGGTCCATAATTTTGCTCACGTCATTCCTCAGCAAAAGGATCGATTAAAATTAGATCCTTGGATTGAATATTAAAATTTCTAAAAATAAAAGGATTGATTTCGCCCTCGCAAATCTATTTTCACATAACTAGCATTTAACGTTTTGATCGTAAGTTCATTGAAACGTTGAGAAGTTGGTCCTCGCTTAAAACCCTATTGTTCGAATTCACGTTAGTTTTTCTAGGTTCTCAAGCAAAGCTCTACGGCGTGGATTTGAAGCTCTCGTTATCGCCCTGGAGTGGGTTAATTTTACTGCTTTCAACAGCCTACCTCATTCCCTACTGCAACTGAGCTGCATCTCAAAAAAAGTAATAACAAAACTGCGAAAACAACTTATGAAAATTATCAATGAATTTCAAACAAATTTTAAAAATATTAACATCATTGCAACTGCTTGAAGTTCCTTGCATTCAGATGCAATCTACATCCATTACGCTTGACTGATATCAGAACTGGACACGAACTAATGTTTTCAACACTACCTAGACAATGTGTTCTCACTGTAGTCACACTTTGTTCTCACCGCAGTCACACTTTGTTATCACTGCAGTCACACTTTGTTCTCACTGCAGTCACACTTTGTTATCACTGCAGTCACACTTTGTTCTCACTGCAGTCACACTTTGTTCTCACTGCAGTCACACTTTGTTCTCACTGCAGTCACACTTTGTTCTCACTGCAGTCACACTTTGTTCTCACTGCAGTCACACTTTGTTCTCACTGCAGTCACACTTTGTTCTCACTGCAGTCACACTTTGTTTTCACTGCAGTCACACTTTGTTCTCACTGCAGTCACACTTTGTTCTCACTGCAGTCACACTTTGTTCTCACTGTAGTCACACTTTGTTTTCACTGCAGTCACACTTTGTTCTCACTGCAGTCACACTCATCAGGTTATCTCACGCACCCGACTCTATGAATTACTCCAGAGCATCGAACAAGTCAGTTCTTTTAATTCGTATCCTAAACATGATACTCTAGTTTTTAATTACTATTCGAACCTCAATTCGCATTCACAAACCTCACTAATATCTGTGCAATGTAAGACATAACTAAATAATCAAGTCCGAGCTTTCAAGTCAAGCTTTTCGCGGAGCTGACTCCGGCTTGATTCCACTCAGTGTCAGAACCGCTGTCAGCACTGATATCCATCTGACAATGATAACGTCAGTGGTTGTCTAGCTTATCAGCGTGCTTGACGCTAATCATTGTCAGCTACGCATTGTCAGCTACGCTTTCAGCCCTGGCTTCCATCTGACAATGATGCTGTCAGCTTCAGTCCGACAGTGATGGCTTCTGTTTCTGTCCAGCTCATCATCATGCTCGAGTGACAATGAGGTCGTCAGCACTGACCACCTTCTCACAGAGCTGGTGTCAGGTCCTGTGTAACTCATCAGTATGCCTGACACGGCTGCAGTCGACCGTCTTCAGGGCTAAAGCAAAGCGTGCCTAATTAGCGCTGTTTGCATGCTTTATTGCCTCTCATTAGACGCTGCTCAGCAATTGGCAGACGCGCCTAATGCTGCCGCAAATCATAGCTCGGATTGCTCCCACCACACGTCCAGCCAAGTTGACTTCCAAACCGAGTTCTGTTTCCTCAAGATTTTGTTTTGCCGGTCATCTAGTTCTGGCTATTGAGATAGAAACTTAATGTTGGTGGTTAACGTACGGTATCATTCAATGTGTAGAAAACATTTCTAAATTGAAAAAATCCTGAAGATTCATACTATTGCTAAACTTTCTCCCGTGAAACAGCTTAACTTCTTATGTGTTTTCCATTTTTTCTGTTCTTCCCAGTTTATACTTAATATTTCAACTTATCGACATGTATTCTGTGGTGTCTCCCATGTGTTATGAGCTATGTATGAAATACAGCATGTTTCCCACGTGTGGTAATTATGAGAGATATGCCGAAACGGTAGACATTATGTTCGTACAGGGTGAGGTGCCAGGTCCATCTACGATGCAGAGCGATATCATGTGTAATGAATGAGAAGGATGCAGCTTGTTGAATTAGCTTCAATAGTGGAAAAAAAGTAGATTCATCCCTTTTCAGGCAAAAGTTTAATTTAATTATTATAATTGAATTGGATACATCAAGTATAGAGTGAGACGTATGAAGTTCATTTCGCTAATATTAAGAGAACGCCCAGAATATTCTCAAAAATAAAAGGATGCCCTATGAGCCT
Source organism: Orchestia grillus (assembly GCA_014899125.1). Classification (NCBI taxonomy): domain Eukaryota; kingdom Metazoa; phylum Arthropoda; class Malacostraca; order Amphipoda; family Talitridae; genus Orchestia; species Orchestia grillus. The sequence continues at coordinate 11,661 of VOMN01041793.1, forward strand.
TTACTAGAGAAGCAGGTAGGAGCAACGCGGTGATATCTTCTGTTTTGTACCATCTATAGAACGAAGAAAATTTTGCTACCACACTACAACGTTATACGTTACACTCGTATTCAATAGACAACCTCTTGGCAGTACAAAAAACAGTTCATAGCCATACTACAACATTACTCCTTATAATATTCAATAAACAAATGGAGATTCCTATCCTCCAGAATTACATCGAAATTTAGACACGTACCTAGAACGATGCCCGCACAACACGGACGACCAGGGCTTATTACAAGCGTTTCCTTCTTGCCTTCCATTTCGGCCCGCACATATCTTATGGTTCCCCTCGCTTGCCAACCCGAGGTACACATTACAATTGCAATCTTTACAAGTAGAGTTACATCTTACTCTTTACATCGTGTCCTGGTAGCTGTGTAGCCAGAGGCTGCCTGCTGTGGTGACACTTCGCATCATCTTCCCATGTGCACAACAAAGCACTGGGGTGTGTCCCCCTAAACTGCCAGACCTGTCACTGCTTCACTTCACAGTAAGATCCGAGAGCACGCTCAGGTTTGATGACCCAGCACATCAGAGAGGTGTTGAATTTTCAGCTTAGTATGATGCTGATGATCCGAACTTGTCAGAACGCCGTTTAAGCCATCTTCACAAAAATATCTCAGTTGTCTTGATGTATCTGTATTTTAGGTTAGCTTTGTGGTCATTCTTTCTAGTCTATTTTATTTTCGTTTCATACATAATTAGTAACCCACGGTGCAACACTTCAACTAAGATACGTTTGTAATTTAAGCTTCAGGTTTATTTAAAGTAGTTAGTTCAAATGCCGTACAATAAACTCCTTTTCTTTCTTTTGCAGTTTCTTTACTGAAGATGAATTATGCAGCGCTCGAAAGCACTAAAGTATTTTGTAAAAAATAAACATAAGAAATGGAATACTTTTACTTTCGCTCATCTTATGGTTTGTAATTATTCACTTGATAAAATTTTTAGACAAAAATATATAGTTATTCTGTATGCGAAATAAGTCTTGAATTTTTCGATAGCAATGGGAAAAAACGATTTAAAAAAAATGACTGAGCGCCTACCGTAAAATGTGTCCAAGGTATTTCCAGTCTGATTTGATTTAAATTTTTATTGTTGATGGCTGAGAATTCATCAAAACCTTTTGGAAACTCTTCGCTCGGTACTCTTGTTATGACTTCGAAGACACTCAAGAAAGATTTATGACCATGAAATTTCGTGAGCTCTGTCCTCTGCAAAGACTCACTTTATCATATGAACCTCGTTGCTAACTATGTAGCAATTATATTAGCTATAACCCAAATTATTTTCTCTCAGCAATATCGTGAGTGAGCTCTTTGTCTCCTAAAAATTGAAAAAAAGGGTTTTTATAATAATGAATCATTTTTCAGGCCGTGGCGATATGAAGGTGTCAGTAATTTTCAATATCATTCAATTAAGGTATTCTCAGGTATTTTCACTTTAAGAATGTCTTCAGAGTCGCACTTTCAACAAAACTCGCTCAAATTAATCAATTAACTTCAAAGGCTAATAAATAACTGCTAAAAAGGCACGAGTTTTATATCTCCTTTTGCTAGTGTGTAAAATCAACACTCGTTGTGATGGTACATCAACTTCTGACAAAGAATCAGAGGAAATTAGACGTCACAACGGCGAACGGTGCCGTGCTCAGCCAATCGTCCTCAAATGTTCATCTCTCCCGACGTTCGAAAGTACCATTGAAGTGCCCGAAGATTCCAAGCGAAGGAGCATATTTCTTGCGGCAAATTGGCAAGCTGTCACAGGAGCAACGACATTTAATTGCGTTTCCGCGTGCGTTTGGCAGCGGTGCCGAGCGCCTCAAACTTTCTAAGATTGTAAGCGAGGGCACCGTTGGTGTGTCACGCAGCCGCCATATCGCTGTTGCGGATGCTCTAATCGCTACAGAGATGAGGAAACCCTGCAAGAAACGGCGAAATTGCACAAAATTGCTCAAACCTTACCCGAAGTCTTCCGCACAGACCTCGTTTACTTATCAGACAAACACTCGGGAGAAGCTCTATGCACTTGAGACTCAGATAATGCTATTCCTACGGGACACCTGGGGAGGAAATCGTGACCTAGGCGCCCTCTGGTGAAACATCCGTGAAAGAAGCTGGTAACAAAATGAGCAGGAGACGAGCTACAGCTCCAGCATCCTGTCATTAGTGGAGTTGGGGGAAATGTCGCGTGTTCTAGCGGGATTGCCGCCATAATGCTACCTTAACCTCCTGTGTGACCCTTCGTATGGGAGGGGTCGTTACACGTTCCCGGGGGAGGGACTCTAGAAAGGAACGAATGTTCGTGGAGGAGTGCTGGAGGGGGCGAGCGGAAGGGTACGGAGAGAGGAGTCGAGACGTCTTTAACGGGTTGAAATCAGGTGTACTTCGAAGGAAGAAAAAAAGAGTAGTAGAAGCTAAGAACATCTTCCAACAGAATGATTGATGTTAATAGATATTGTGAGTCTTGATTATTATGTTTGAGCAGTCTCCCGGGGTGCCATCTGCGAGTCAAAAATTTTACTTTTCCAGGAAATGTTAAATAAAAAAAATTCAATCTATTATGCCAATAAATTATTTTAGTTTAATATTTCAATTTTTTATTAAAAGATAAACAATTGAAAATTTCAGCTTACGAGTATTTAAATATTGCTTAAATTTGAAACAAGCATCAATAGGGTATCCTTCATGACCAAGGCGCTGTATCAAACGTCCTAGGACCTTAAAGACTGGTTTCTTGAGTAATCTGTAAATTTATATCGAATCTCTGCGATGGGAATGCGAGGAAAGAACGTATTGGCTAGATGAACTGCGCTATGCTGTTTTTGGGTTACCAAACTGAGAAACTAAGGATTGGAACTCACTAATTTTTTCGCCTAAATATTTTTCAAGTAATCCTTTTGAGAAAAATATTGATCAATAAGTTTACTATAAGGTCTTTGTTCCACTCAAAGAATTTTCCGCCCGCTGACATGCAATAATCTCTCGTATAAATTGTAGTTTTAGTTGGGCACATTGAGCATCGCAATAAGTGAGTTCAACTGACCGAGCACTTCCCGTGAGGGTCACTGACGTCATCACACCGGTGTCATCATTAGTTCTGTTATTGATTCGACCCTATGGTTACTTTATCAGAACAGGGTCTGCAATAAAATTATAAACAGCGAAAAATTTAAAGCTTTTAAATTCTGCTCCCACGACTTCAATGGACGCATTTTAGAATAGTATTACATAAAAGCTCCACCGGACACAAAATTAGTCCCTTCTACTGAAGTAGTGTAGGACCTCCACCAGCATGAAAAATGGCGGCAATTCTGCACGTCATTGAGTCTACAAATATCCTAATGTATGCGTGGTCGATTTTAAACTACACTTGCATCAACTGACCTCGTAGTTCGGTCACAGTACTTGAACGATATTCTCGACGTCTAACTTGTCGTTCTATCTAGGAGATCCCATAAATTTTCTATCGAGTTCACGTCTGAGATTTATCTGGCTAATCTAAATGCCTTCCTGGTACGTTCTGAACTATCACATCCAAAGTCAAGTAATTTTCCTTATAAATTTATATTTTTCACAATATTTAATCATTGTTTAAAAGTACTTTTGACTTGAAATTTACTGTAATAAACGAAAACACTCAGTCAATTCTTTATAACAATTAATCGATTCAAACCTCAAGTGAGCCCATTTAAATTTTGACAAATCTTACCTCTAAACAATAAACACACGCTTAAAAATCTTTTAATTGTTGATACTTTTTACATTCTAATTTTTGCACCTGAAGGCCGTGGGGTCGCAGACGACCCTATTTAGTCCACTGTTCAGGCACCGGAACGCAGACGTGATTGTTAGGGCCTGGAGTCCGCCCGGACATGGCGCCAATTGTCCGGCGGGTTGACACTGACAATCTGATTGTCCAGCATGGACTGGGAGGTTCTTCTACTGCACTACACTGCAACCACTGACGCGTATTTTTGTCGCTCTAATTGATCGTGAAAGTAACCCAAACCGGCACAAATTAACAATGCGGTTACTGGCTCAGACCGTAGCAAAGGATCCATGTTTCAAGAAACGAAGGCAGAGATGGCAGAAACGAAGAAAAATTCGAGCTCGTATGACGAAGCTCTGAGTTCGTTAAGCAACCGATGATCACCAACGAACCACGAACACAATACGCGTAAATCCTCCTGCAATAGCTGAAATCCAGTTTCAGTCTACGATTCCTTCCAAATCGTAAAATCAAAGGCATACCTACGCTGATGACTCTTTGCAATAACCTTAAGACTCGTAGCGTCGTAAGTCTCCCAAGAAACCAAATTCACAGTTTGTTCAAAAAACGAAACATGTTGTTTTCTGATGTGTTAGGGTTACCAGTTGATAACAGGTAGTGATGTTTACAAGAGTTTACACTGATGAGTTACAATATTTGTATGAGTGCAGTGAATAAATTTTAAAAAGGCTTACTGCAAGAACTGGAGACTTTTGCATCATGACTGATGATCGTACGCCACCACCTATTGTGATTTTTATGAACAGACACCACGACCAATAGCATTTTTGTAATCAAATACGTCGATTTATTATAATTTTAATGTTTTTACACCATTGTTTGAGTGGAGTTCATTTGATTCGAGTCTCCAGAGCGCGTTCCCCAGGAAACTCTGACACTGTCTGTGCACGCTTTCCACCCTTCGTTTTGGAGTCTTCTGGGGCGACGCTCCGACGAATTAACTGTAACTTTGACACAAAAATCTCAGTACCTTATCAAGGCCCCAGGATTTATGGGTCCACTAATCCCTCTCCTGCCACATGCCCCCCGTTACCCCCCACCACCTCCCCACATCAGCTCGGGCGATGCACAGCGGCAGCATCCGTTCTTTTTGCCTCGAGCTCTTAAAAAGCGCATCATTTCCGGCCCGTTAACGATCTGTACGTGTGCGCACTTCACACGAGGTCACGTGGGTGATGGGGTGCACGTGGCTGGGTCACGTGGGGGTCACGTTGAGTCAAAAGAAGCTCACTGGAGGCTCCAGGAGAGCACAGCACTGGGAGGACATGCTGGGGTGTGCGGCAGACGACATCGGACAAACAAATGATGACTTTTGAAATGGCAATCACGGTGGCTTTCACTGGGTTTTTTATCGGATTTTATGGGGTAAATGTATTCTCTGCTTGTGGTCCTCAGATAGTCAATTTGTCTTTTCTTAGTGGTTGTTATGGGCTGAATTTGTCCTGTTCTAGGAGTCTTTTGAAGTAAATTCATCTTTTCCTATGAGTTTTCCTCAACTCATTTTATCCTCGTCCGTTAGTACTTGTCAAGTATTTTTATTCTCTTTTTGTAGTTTATGTAGAATATCTTTATTTCCTCATAGTTTTTTCAAGCACTTTTCCTTTCCAAGATTCTTTGATGAAGTGCCCCAATCGTCTTGGGGTATTTTTTTCAACTATTTTACACCATCCACTAGGACCTATTTCTAGCATTTCTGACTTCTCTCTCATCGTATTGCTGCCAGAGAAAGAAAATTTATTTCTTTTAATTGCCAATAACCTGCCTTTGTAGGCTTTATAGACTACATCTATCATTTCCTTCATGTCATTTTTAAACATATGCACAGTACATTTTTGTGCTTCGTTGATTTGCTGATTAGAAATGACTTATGTTCTGCTCTGTTTTAATATTCTGGTAAATATATATTCTCTGAGCTACCTGTACTTATTTCCCCAAACTAGACCTCGAAATTTTCAAAATACATGAAAAACAGGACTGTGCAAATATGTACGGGTGTCCGGCCGCTGCATCCGACTAACCATTCTGCATCACCGTTTCCTATGAATCCACACCTTCTATTTTATACCATTACTTTATTAGAACGTCTGAATTACTTATTTTACTACAATTTTTCAATTTTTGGTATGACATTGTTGTCATGCATAGCCTAAACCATTTTGCTGCCACTCTTTTCCTTATTCTTTTTTACTTCGAATTTTCCCTTTTTCATCATTGCGCTTGTGCTTTACTGAAGAATTACTAAAATGACCCGTTCCATTCCGTGACGTCGACCATTAAAATTTACACGACACATTTATTTTCACATCGATAATCCTATGGAATACACTTTATTCCTTCCGTAACGTCCTCGAACCCATCTCCCATCACTCCTCTCACTCCCACCATTTCCCTCACTCCCACCACACCACTCAA
>VOMN01041795.1:0-16604 GCA_014899125.1 Orchestia grillus
TCACCCTGTATAAGGCTACCTTTCCCTTTCCGCTTCTTTGAGAAAGAAGCACAGGCCTGTCGTGCTACCGACCACTTGCGCTTATCGAGGTTTCGAGTTTTTTCTTTTTAACACTTGTTTCCATTTTTTAAAAATGCCTGCACTTCGTCAGTTGCCTGCTATGCCAAGTAGGCACTGAAATGTTGTGTCTTGGTAATTGAATTTAGGCGGAAAATTTATAAGCTCCTTCGTGTATGGTGATGGTATTAAGCCAAGGTGGGAGTCTAACTTTGAAAGTGATAACGATAAATTTCTAGAAATATGCATTTCAGTATGTCGTGGAAATGTATTGAAATATTCTATTCTTGTTAGCATACCATGGTATTTCAAGTTGGTCTGATGTGACTGACTACCAACTCTAACTAAACTAAAACCATGAATGCATGAAGCAGAATGCTGGTGATTTTGCTGTTCAGGCTTGTCTTTTTTATCCGGTTTTTGTTCCTGTTTAGGAGCTAGTGTACTGTAGAATAGTTTCTGCACTACTTGGTCCCATTGATATTAAAGCGCTCAACTAAATTTTTAATCGTTTCTAAATTCTACCTACCGCTGTTAGTGCACTCTTACTTAGTAGACTACAGAGGCAAAACCCTACATGTTGTAGTCTCATGAAACACTCGTTTTCCCGTTTGCCATTTTTCTGGGTCTGCCAGCACATTGCTTAACAGCAAACATCGTGAAAGATTTTCAATGCTCGTGAGTTTTTGCTTATGTAGCTCGCTTCAACTAGAAGTATTTTTCTGGACTGCGGTAACAGTACTATAAAACTTCCTCGTAATTTTTGAGATCAAATGAACTTTATAGGCTCTGTTCTTAGTTCTAATATTAATAGTCAGCTCTTTCACGCGAGCTTTTAGAATGTGAGACAATTTGGTTGCGCCTATCGCTCAGTATTACCTGATGTAATTTCTGGAGCTTACACTAAATTTTTCTATTGTAACGGAAATTGCTGGTCTCAGGTTATGTAGGAAAGATTGGTGTATATTTTATTTATTTATTTTATTGTATTAAATGTTTTGCTATTGTAAATCTTGGCCGTGGTAATCCTGGAATATGCAAGTAGTGAAGTTAAAAATTGGCCCATTTTGTCTGGCCAACCCATTAATGAATGAATGACTGTAGTTCAAATCGTCAAGATCCACTTCGTATGAGCGTCGTTTTCCAATTAATTTACGTTTAATCGCCCTCTTTAAATACCTAAAAGTAGTATTTAATAGCAATATTATGAGCGAAATGTCAGTTTTTGTTGTAATAATTTAGAAGTCCCGTATATTTTTATTTCCGGGGAATTTCAGTCGAATTAAAAACACGAAATAAAGGCAGGTAAAAACATACTTGTTTTAAAAGTTTTCTTTTTCTAGAGCTTACGAGCTAGAGACCGCTCATCTTCAGTAGATTGTAAAAGAGGAACAATTTGTACATAAGCAATCGTATGACTGACTATATATTGGACTAGAATGGTACGCGATTGCACATTACTACAGAGCACCGCCTAATATAAAATGTTAATGGCACGGAGGCATCACATCTATTCAATGTGGGCTTGTGGTAATGAATTAAAATGCTTTCTGATAACTTAAGGTCAGCAGCTTTATTTTGTGGTTTTAATTTAGTAGTTGTCTGATTCGACTGGGGAAGAGTATCGGTGAAACTCGTCTACTTCACGAGGAGATTTATGCCCCACGACAATGCGAAGCATGGTAACGGTAATTTTTAGGAGTGTTACATCATGGTTAGGTGAGTCTTCTTGTCATCTTCCTCAGGAGTTACTCAAGTTTTCGAAGAGAATCGCTTCTGTTCTGTGTTTTTATTTTGTGTTTATTTCGATGCCAGAAGTCGGACTTGCATTGAACAAATGCGTCTTGTCTCATCGTTATGATATGTACTATTGTTTGTGAATATAGTTGTAGTTGTGAAGTTATTTCTACTTCGCAGAGTATCTTGCCACCGTTGGAAACGTTATCGAGACGCGAGTAAAAGATATCCACGACGGAAATTTAGACACTACTTCCGAATTTAATTTGAATCGTATGCGAAAACATAGTTAGTTAAATATGTTAGTTTATCGATGAATTTAGTTTATTGACTCCCAAAAAAATTGTCGCTTGAAAGCACCACCTCTCTGATTTATAATTAATATCTAACTCATTTGTACGACTTATCTGCAGCCCAACTCAAAAATTGTAAAGCCTAACTCATTGAAATCTAGTTGCCTATTTCATTTGAGTTTAACTCTCCGCCTTAATCGTAGTGATAATTCTGAAGGATTGCCTAACACTGGTGTGTCCCTAGTGTACCGGCCCCTTGCTCCCTTTTGTTATAATCAGAGGTGGGCAGCGCTACTGTGAAATGTAGCGGCCGCTACATTTCAAAGTAGCGCTGCCCAGCTCTGGTTATAATTATATTATCGTCGCTGATAAGCAGAAGTTGGTGGTCTTTGATGCATATTTACTGATTGCTTTACCTGGTTTATCTTCTCGATTTATTAATAAATTACCTCGACGTATTATACAAACCCCCTCAAGAAATTAGGCCTCTGTATGTTCAACTTGGATATTTTGTATGTTTAAATTACGCTAACTGTAGCACCCAAGACGTAAAAGACCTCTTCTTCCCCGTGTAATCGTACGATTTATCCCTGTGTGCAGGTGAGGGTGGAAGAGTGAGGAGCGACGGTGTGGGGAGACGGGGAGATGACGCCGAGGAAGCGCTCAGCACAGCTCAGCTTACTGCCGCTGGTCAGCCCCAGCAGTACAACGCTCTGCGCCGCACTGCTGCGCACGCGCGTTCCGGTGCTCTTGCCAACCTCAACTCGGATGACCTCTACACAACAGGTCAGCGAATACGCCTTCATGTTCGACTTTTCGTCATCACTTTTTCAGGTTGTAATGTGGAGACTTGACTTGGCGGCATTTAGGATAAGGAAACATTTACTTAGAATCAGTCGCATTCGAACGATCTATATTGAAAATTAGGAAGTGTTGGCCACTCAAAGTGAATGAGAACTATATGACTCACGCGATGACATTTTTGGACTATCCAAGTGTAATGCAACATACTTTTGTCAAGGGATAAAAGAAGTCAGTGATGCTCTTTCGTACGTATGATTCAGTGTCGATCGATGAGTTCATGTATCCTAATATGCAAGCAAAATATGTGCGATTAAATTTTGATAATTTTCTTTTCAAAAATTCACTGTGCCATTGTAAATATAAAGTTTGAATTTTATTTCAGTTTGTAAACTATTCTTTACTTAATTCTTATGGAATTATTCCCCTCAGGGGGCATAGGATAGGCCATAGGCAATAGAGGTAGGTTAGTTAGGTTTGTCTATCCTATGCTATGGGGACTAGCGCCCCCAGGGGAGCACCGCTAGGCTACCTCAGCTTTAGATAGGCCTTCGGGACTTCTATCTTTCGTGCCCACTTTGCTTCCTTCCGTTTTCATTCCTTCTTCGCTATTTCTTATTTGTTTTTTCTTCCTCTTCCTTCTTAACTTGCTGTTTCTATGCGCAGGGGATCTTGTGTGGGAACACACCCTGTACATAGATTCCCCGTTCTCCTACAGTCCATACTAAATGGTCCCTACTCTTTCGGTGCAACATAGTCTTGAGTTGCTGAAGCGCTGCTTTCACTACTACTACTCATACTCATTATGGAATTATTTCAAATTAAGTTATGTTGCGTTTTTCTCATATTTATAAACTTTCTCTGTGCAAAATAAAGATCGTGTAACAACAGTAAGGGGAGGTTTGTTATTAAAGTATGCCATCTATGCTAATCCTGAGTCTGAAATGTTCAGTAAAATGTACGATAATTGTTTTTGCAGCCATAACAGCACCGATTTTGATTGAGGCAATCGCGTCCGTCTCTAGCATATATGAATTTTTATTATTATAGTGAGTATTAATGATTCATTTTTTTGAACTCGCAGAGAGCGTCTATGGCTACGATGATTACATCTACAGCGGCAGCAAGAGCCTGTACACCCCAGCTGCTCGGCCTACCAGTCTCCACCGCTCCCAGTCAGTCTGCACACGTCCCTTACCCAACCCCGAGCCACCCCACCTCTCAGCGCAGAAAAGTCTTTTGCACAATAATCTTATGGTTTATAATGCTCAGCACCTAGAACAAAAGCAGCAACATTTTTCTCAGCAACAGCAACATGTGGCCAACAATATCGATAAGCCCACCACCACTTCTTCTGTATCCCAGTATGCGAAGAACATCAGAAATGTCTCATCTCCTGAATCTGAATTCTCCACAGCGTCTACGGTAGCACCTCGAGCTGCTCCAAAATCCAATTTGATCAAACCTGAACCCTTTTACAAAAGTGAAGTTGAACCTATTTATAAAACACGTAGTGAGCATATGTATAAAACTGAAGAAACATTGAGCAATAATCATAACCAAAAACGCCTTGCGCAGCAACAGCAATACCACCACCAGCAACAGCAACAGGCACAAATACAACAAATGATGCTACAACAACAGCACCATTACACTAATACGAGCAGCGGACTCAATTTGACCTACCAAAATGCACCTCTTCCTTCGGGTCGTAATTCTAGTGTCACTGAACGGTGCAGCAGCGTCACTAGTTCTAGCGGCGTCGGACTAGGATCGAAGTACCTTCCAGGTGAAGATGACGATGCCAGCCAGTATGGAGATAGAAATCTCAATTACCGTCATTATGGTAGTAACAGACCTGAGCTACCAACTCCGGGAAGTTCGGTCAACTCAGAAAATGCATTACAACCATACCAGCAGTACAGACCGCCGCGAGATAAGCCTTACTGACACGTCCCCTCCTCGTCGTGAGTTACCTCTGTGCCAAAGCTGCTTCTTCTCCCTAAATGCCTTTGCTTAGAAAATTTGTAAATTTTCTTTCCTTCTTTTGAGACCTTTTAAACAGGTTATTTAGAGTTTAAGGGTATAATACTCTGTGTGCATATGATTCTGCGGTTGACGATTATTCCATGACAGTGCTTCAGTGTCATGCGTCAACGATATTTATACTTCTGTAAATCGTTCACCCGTGTTGCACTCTCCTGAATTTGAATACGAATTTACTACTTATTAATTGTAATGAATGACCGACCATGTGGGTCTTTTAATGCTCTAGAATTTTGACGTTTAATGGCTCGTTGTAAATATCGTTGAACTTAAGTGTATTGAAGTAAGTAAATTTTTACCATTTCTTTGAAAAGTTTTCCTTGTTTCTGAAGTACCGAGTTGCTTCTTTTGCAGTATTACAGTGTAAACATTTTCGATTAGTTTTTTTTCTGTGGTCAGCATTTTGAAAATTTAACGGAACTCTCATTTTGTTCACACATGTCGTCACAAGCATTTAGAATTCATTACATATTCAAAAACTCTACCTTCCACTCTGTAGAGTAGGATTGTCTTTCAATTTCCCTGTAATTTCTTTTTCTCGAATATTGATACGAAGCGGTAGAGGCCAAGATCAAGATAAATCGTGCAGCTAAGGAATCTTTTCTAACTACAATGGCAAGTTAGTTCTTTCGAGAAATAAATTGCCGCAAGGGAAAATTTTGGTATGAATATGTGCAGTCGCCATGAAGAAAGGACTCTTCAAATTGCAAGCAATGATAAAATTTCTTTGTTCGGGCTTCGCCGTTCAGATGAATTGGTGTCTTTTCCATTCTAAGCATATGGTCAGATACATCCCGGCGGTGGAGGGAATAAAGAAAAAATATTCTTGATGTTGATGAAATGCTTTACGAACATTCAGGTTTACCTAGTGAGCTCACTCTGAGAATTTGTCTGTAAAGATCGCAAGGAAAGGTCAGTATAGCATTACGAGAATTTTCAAATTTTTATGACGGAGACATTATAATATATCTAACGAATAAGGACGACAGGAAGAATTAACGGGTTCATTTTCTGGTTTAGCATGCAATTCTGCATCAGTCAAGAGGTTGAGACTTGTAATCGTGTGATTAAATTCATTGAAATATAATGATAAACAACAGTGTTGAATGAAAATTATATTGCCAACTTAACCTCAAACTGCCAAAGGAACGCATACATAGTGTAAAGTGCATGACCCTGGGAAGATGCAAGTAGAACATATCAGCAATTCGGTAACGCAAAGGTTGACTGGACGAAGAGTACATAATGCCAGCACTCGCAAGTTTCCATAAAATTGCAGCTTAACTTTAGACAGCCATTTATGCACTAACGCTTCGCGCAAGATTTCTATTCTAGATGTTCCTAAAGAAGCAATCATAATACGAAAAGCAGATACAGTTTGCCATGAAAATATAAGTAACGAAACCTTCAGCAGGTTGTTGAATCGAAACTAAAACAGCTACGTCATTCTTTTTCGGCACTAGGGAAACGAGCTTATTAACCCTATACAACGGAGAAAACACATTTTTCCGCATATTAATCCCATAAACTAATACTTATCCTAGAGGATAGGACTATGCTGATCAGGATACCAACATAGACTAATCAAAATTACACCGCCCGCAAGTACGACCAATGGCACGTACAAAACACGGCACGTACGACCAATGGGGTACGAGACTAACTCAACAAGAGGTTACTGGATTGGCAAATTAGCCGCCTCCACACAAAGAAAAAATGTAATCAACGCTGAAAAAATATTGAGACCCATCAAATCTACAATTAAATTCTCCTACAATCAGTACCTTAATCTGCCACTCGTAGTTCAGGCCAACTCCCAAATTGATAACCATTGTATGCAATTATTCAACTTCTCTAAACTTAAACTGAACCAAGGAGCAAGATAAATCACTGAATTAAGTTGCCTGTGATATTATGATAATGAAATAGAAGAAACCAAAAATTTCACAGCTTTCTCGCCAGGACAAAGACTTGCTGACCTCCCACCCCGCCCAATCGGCTTTCAAAATTCTGACTATGATATTCATAAGGGGTCGAAGAACGTTCTGCGTGCTCTCCTAAAAAATATTAATTACGCTAACTAAAGACTCGACTGTGTCGCAAAGTAGGGGATGATCTTCTACAACAAATAAAAATTTACGAATAACTAAGTGGCGAGTGCATCTACATATGCCATGCTGTCCGTCAGCAGACGCATGATCTTAAAAAAGTGCACGTGAATCGGTATCTATGGAGTACTTTCGGACTTATTTTTCAGTTCTGATAAAATAAAATATTAAGTCAGAAATGAATTTCATACGTGTTGTAGTTGGTTGACCTATAATTCTAGACCTTAAATCTACACAAATAGGACTATTATTTAGCGAAACAATTTCCCACCAATGTCCGTGACGTGAACCAAGTATTTAGTAACGGCTCCTCTTGTTGCTGTTCTCGTACGGAGAAGTGCCTTGTTGTCCCACGTCGTAACCTTGCCCCGAGCCAGTAGGGGTGCGATCGTAGCCACTCGAAGTGGTTCCCAATGAAGATCGGCCGTAACCGCCACTCGGCGAAGACCCAACAGCGGCAGCGCGTCCATAATTTCCAGCGGCAGCAGCAGACGAACGGCCATACCCTGAAGTGCTTGAAGAATAGCTGTCACTCGTGGGGCCAGCTACAGATTCGGTCGGTGGAGGAACAGCACTCGGAGTCGCCCCTACAACTGGGGCTGTAGCGCTGGCAGGAGGAGCAGCAGAGGGGTCGTAACCACCCCCTGTAGCAGGTGCAGTAATCGGAGGTGGTAATTGCGACGGAGGAGGTCCCTGTTTAGAAGGTGGTTGGTCATACGGGCTCGTAGACACAGGATCGTAGCCGTAACCACTGTGGCTCGCGCTATCATAGCCCCCAGATCGACCTCCCCGGGCATCATAAGCAGTAGGCGGACGAGAATCATAAGCCTGAGAGCGGGAGTCATAGCTCGTAGTTGTACGGCTGTCATAGCTCTGATTTCGTCCCTCGTATCCGGCGGGGCGACTTTCGTAACCGGCCTGACTACGGCCATTGTAACCGGGCCTGTCGTCAGGACGATCATAGCCACCTCGCTGATGGTAGAACTCATCGTAGGGCCGAGACTGATCGTAAGGAGTTCGGTGGTCCCCTGGCATGTCGTAGTAATCCTGGGGACGTTTGCCAAAACCGCCGCTAAATTCATCTCCCGACAGCTGTGGAAGAGTAAGAGAAACCCATTTGTTAGTACACAAAAAAGGAAATTTGATTTTCATATGACCTTTGATGAAGATTTTGATTGCCCTAGAATTTGGGAACGAGGAAATTAGTCTTGCACCGTTTACCAATCTACTATTTGAATAAGCTACACGTTTGTACGAAACGGACAAACAAAGAAAATCAATCAATTATAGCACAGCCACTAGATGAGGTAGCGGAAGCGCACTAACCTGCGTAGGCCGGCCGCCCTCCCTGAAGCTGCCCAGGCCCATTTGCAGCTGCAGCGCCTCCTGCTCTCGCTGTGCAAGCTCTGTAACACAAGGAGATAGCGATAAACCTAAGTCTTGTCATTTTTCCTAAAATACAATTTTCCATTCGAAAGTATTTGTTAATCAAAACTTTTCAGCTAAAGATTGGTAATCAAGATAGAACATATTCGATAAAATCAGAAAAAAATGAGTGCAAGAGAAAAATAACCATACCAATAAAGAAATTAAAAATGCTAGCATGTAAAAGGTGTTCACGATTTTTCTGTACATCGTGGGAAATTGCGCTTGGAAGTCCAAATTTACGGTGTGTTTTGCAAAATATCCTTTACCACACTACAGAAACTGTAGAAAAAGTATTTCAGTTTTAAAAATAAATGAATAATTACGACATCCGATTTCCACACTCTTGCTAAGACAACGTTATACTTATGACAGTCGATCCCTGCTCTTCTTCGCTAGTAGAGCCATGGTGACTAACAAGGACTGATTTTATACTCGTGAGGTGATACAAGCAAGTTTTTTCACTCTGAGTTGAGAGCGTCTCACGCCGTTATATCACGATAAATTACAAAAATAAGTTTTTTCGACCAATTTCAAATAATGTTTTACATCCGCGATGCTTACAAAAAACATTGTCCGAGTAAATGATATAATGGCATACAACATTCTTTCACTAAGTCGAGAATTAAAACCCTCTCGTCTGGCATAGCGAAAAGAGAAGCATCTACATAAAAATACGCCAATTGCAGGGAAGACTGGGCAGAAAGAATAGAAAACATTTTGGACTCGGGGTCGGTTGCAACAGACGCTTACTTTTTTCTTAAGCGCTAAATCCCACCAACACAAGCCAAAGCATAATTTCTTTCACCTTATCTCTCAGTGGCAAACCAATACAGAAATAGGCTGCAGTTCCCAACAACATTTTTTTTCATAAAATGATCGTACTACTTTGTGAAAACCAATCATTTAAAACGAAGTGAACCCTTGGGACAAAGATAGAAAACAGATTTATTAGCACAAGCTTCAATTTCCAACAATTTTATACTCGAGCGACACGTTGACACAAAAATGCAGATGAAACTTATTAATACAGACAAGAATCATGATCCTACCTTTTCTGAGCTTCTCAGTCTCCTGTTGATGAACGACGAGCTGCATTTTCACCTCCAGAGCATCCATTTCAGCTTTGAGGTCTGACTCAAGCGAGAGCCTCTTCTCTTTGTAGAGGTCAAAGAGCTGCTTCCACTGCTTGCCATACTCGCTCTCTATGCTATTGGGCTCAGCAAAGCGCGGCCCAACCTTCCTGTCTTTCTTGTACTGCTCATTTTTAGCTAGGCCCGCTTCAGGGTAGCCTTCCTCCTCGTCGCGGTTCTCCCACGGCTCAACAATAACAGGACGCAACTGGCTGCAATGAAATAATCCAAGTAATTGTATACGGTAAAAAATATTAGACATTATTGATTGATGGTTAGTTAATCGCTCCCTATCCATATGAAATGTGACCCAAGGAGAGCGAAGAGAAGAAGGGACCATTCAGTATGGACTGTAGCGAATTTGGAATCAATGAACACTTGTGTTCCCGCACTAGATTCCTTACGCATAGAAACAACAAATTAAGGAGAAAGTGGAAAAAGAAAGAAGAAATAACGAAGAAGGTATGTAAATTAAAAATGCAAAGCGGGTACGAAAGATAGAAGTCCCGAAGGCCTATCTAAAGCTGAGGTAGCCCAGCAGTGCTCCT
The DNA here is from genome assembly GCA_014899125.1 of Orchestia grillus. Classification (NCBI taxonomy): domain Eukaryota; kingdom Metazoa; phylum Arthropoda; class Malacostraca; order Amphipoda; family Talitridae; genus Orchestia; species Orchestia grillus. The sequence goes on from VOMN01041795.1 coordinate 10,149, forward strand.
CTGAGGGGCGCTAGTCCCCATAGCATAGGATTGACAAACCTAACTAACCTACCCCTATTGCCTATCATATGCCCCCCTGAGGGGAACAATAGAAGTGAAAGTTCCTGCAGAATAACATGATTGAGCCTGTTCTTGCAAGGCTTTAGTCGAACCTTGATACAACGAAAATATAGCAACTAAGTTGATGAACGACACGAATTGAGAAATCCAGGCAACATATCCCGAGAACGAATATAATGAGACGAATACGATAGCAGCAAAAGAATAATTCAACAACCAAGATATGTTCCAGACAGCGGTGCAGAGATTTTGCTCGTCAGTAGAACGCAAATAAAGATAAGCGAATCGGATAATTACGTGTTACATTGAGTAAGATGTGGGGTGGTTTTCACAGACTTTCCCTGTAAATTGCGATTGTCATGGGATAAATAGTTGTTAGCATAAATGGAAGCCAAGGTTAAGACTGCTGGATCGGAAAAAAAATATGCATCGCACCTATGAACTTGTAGAAAAACTATAGCCTCCATTTGAAGTCTACAAACATTGAAACACTCGCTTACAGTTGGCTTTCACTCTAATGTCCCATCATGCTCCATCACAACCTCTCGACGTACCTACGTCACCCAACATCACTCTAGAACCTGTCTAGTGTTCTCAATTGAGGTTCTAGCTGCAGTGTTATACAGACTAAACTTGGCTCGTTACATACTTTCTTCTGTAAAAATCAGAAGAGCTCAACTCACTTGATCTTAGAATACATCGGTTAAATGACTCGTTTTCCGCACTTCTCCATCGCCTCTCAATATCGAACTGTGCACCATCAGCCACTAACACGTCATACGCAAACGAATCTCTTGAGTTTGCAACATGCATATGTAGTCGGAAATTTAGTCGCGTCAGGATGCCGGATAAATAGGCCCCGTTTTAACAACTAAGAAAGGGAATTCACAGAAAAGTAATGTGTAGTAGTAATCCAGAGCTTGATAGCGCTTCGGTGTTTCGAACTATGTGGCGCAGTAAGTTTCACAATGAAGAGACCGGGCTTATCAGTTACATCACCACAAAGATTTATTTCAATAGAATACGCATGAAATAAAATGTATTACACAGAGCACGCAAGTGATTACAAATAGGGAATGTTATTAGCACTGTGCCTGATCACGCCAGTCTCGTACCGAATGCCTTGTACCACCAACATTACAACCCACTATTGAATGCTTGACTTTCTAGCTGCCAAAAGAGATTGTTACTCGTATCATTGAAATGCACGGACACTAATGCAGCGGCAGGGATTCTTTGTGAAATCTAATTCATTTTGATGCTAAAATGTTAGAAACAATTGTCACGCAATATGACGTTCTCAATGAGTTGTAATAAATCAAACTTACTAGCAAATAACCTTGGTTTGGCGCATTTCTTACTTACACGACGACATTACCTTGCCTTAATTCATTTCGTGATGTGTGGTTATTGGATTTTATGGCTTCTGTACAAAATACGAAACTTATTATTTTAGAGATATGTAGAAGCCTCTTCTCGAGGTCTCTAGCAGACAGCGCAAGTTGAAAAAAAAATTGAAAGGACTATAGGAACCCGAACTTGCAATTATGTTTTCTCTACTTCAGTATAAATTACGGCTAGTTAGCATAAACAGAACAACTAACTTATTTTTAGGAACCCTAACGTAGAGGAACAAAAAAGATGCTTGAGCTAGAAAAATTCACGTGAAACTGAGAAAAATTTAAAAAAATATATGAACAAACAGCTTGCCTTAACCATGAGGTCGCACAAAATACCAAGCAGTCACATCGACAAACAGAAAACAAAATTGACGTTATGAGAGAAAAATTGATGTTATGGAAAAGAACGGAACTGTAAGAATAGAAGGTATGCTGCAGCTGCAGTAAGAGAAATCCTCAAGGGTGTTAACAAGAAATAAAAACTACCCATTTCTTGCGAGAATCGTAGCAGCGTAACTGATGAAGTTTTACCTTTCAATCTAACGAGAAGCTAAATTCAACTGGTAAAAATGCACAAAGTTGCTGAACGTACTCGTAGTAATCGAATCGGTGAATATTTTATTATACTGTCAAAATATAATTCGGGATGGCAAAATCCTCACTCTAAAAACATTAGTAAACGATTCCCGTAGTTCAAGAGCTCCTATTCATGAATGTCCACATACCTAGTTAGGAAGAAAGACTCCTCTTGGCATTTCTTGTAAGCCATGACAGCAGATTTCTTCTCTGTGAAGATGATGGTGCCGTCACCAGTGGGCTTGCCACGATCATCCACAATAACCCTGCTTTGTTCCACAGCCCCGAAGACACTGAAAGCCTTGCACAGCAGCTCGTTAGTAACGTTGGCAGTGAGGTTCTTGACGCGCACCCCAGTCGTGATGGCGGCAAACCGAACCTTGATGCTGCGACCGCGTATCTGAGTGCCGTTCAGCTCACGCATCGCCTTCTCCGCATTCACATGGTAGTCCTAAGTCAAGGTACGTTCATTAGACACTATTCTCCTCGCTGCACTACAAAACTTGACAAAGGAGGCTGCACGTCTTACGCAGCGTAATTCAGCGTAACATTCCAGTAATTTATGCATAAAGAAACAAAAAATTAGCTATAAACCATACCTCCCCAAAGTGAACACCTCAAGGAGGAGAGTGCTCTAGTTAGCAAGCTATGGAGTAAAGACCTCTTAGATTGCTGAAAAAATAATCGACAGTGAAGTCCAATTCCGGAATACGACTTCATGTTCGAAGTTCTACATTACAAGTAATTTTCCACGCAAATGAATTACGCCATACTCACTAACAAATAAAAAGATGCACAAGGCATGGCACGGGACTGATTTATATGTGCATTCAACACAAAGAATTTAATCCAACTTCGAAAGTGTTGCAGCCTTTTTCCCGACATCAACCGATTACTAAAAAAAATCACTATCGGGGTGTGCAACCAAACATCGACTTTAGCAGTAGTGTCGACGGAGGCTATCGACAGCATCACGGGGTCTCAGTCTTATAACGCTTAAAGCGAGAAAAATTGGCGATCTCATGATTATTTGATCAGTTTTGTAGCAACGAGTGTAAAACAAACGTTGACCATGGAACCGGGAGCTCCTGAATTTGAGGAAAATGCCCGGATTTACTTACCTGCTGGTTGACAAGGTAGTAACACCAGTACAGCCTGTTCCAAACCAGAACCATATAACACATTTTTTCCAAACAGAAATTATAATTTCTTATTGTCTGATTAAAAATTACCAAGAAGGAACTAATTCATTGTTTACACCAAATATTTAAAATGAACATATTTGTATGTTTTTGTATACAGAAACGTTGAAACAGTACAAAAATAAAAACTGCAAGTGTTTCAAAATATCTGGAGGTCTTTTGGAGAATTGTACCGGTAATATACGTCAAAATACGACACAACTAAGACGGTATTTCGCGATGCAGTCAGGTATTAACTTTGAAAAACATTCCAGATTCTACAATTCATCAACATTGAAATAATGTCATAACGAAATACTTCCAGATATCATATCGTTCAAAATCAGGCAAGTCTAACCTAAACTCCAAATATTAATGAACTATAATCATCTAGTTTGATATCATTACCTCTTTAATGGTCACCTCAAGCTTCTCTATCCTACAACACAAATTAAATGAACACCGCCGCTATAGCTTACAGAGTAAAGAAAAGAACTCACAAAATTGATGAAGGCGTATGCACCATCTTTGTTGAAGTAGACCTGTCCGAGTTCTCCGTACTTGCCGAACATTTCTTTGAGTTCCTCAAGAGTGCTCTCCCGAGGCAGACTCCCCACGAACAGCCGACTCTGAGCGTTGAACTTTTTCTCCGACATGTCTAATGGCTCCAAGTCATACTGAGGGCCAGAAAGTTCTTGCAGACGTTCCCAGAATTTCTCCTGCACAATAAAATAAATACATAAGTTACTTTGACTCACTTTTGCTGCGACTATACAAGCATGAAAATAAAAAACGTTTACTTCAAGAAACTGACAGCGATCAGTGAATCATTAAGTTACGCCAATACGTTACATCGGAATGATACTGGACTCTCGTAAAAGCACGAATTACGGAATTTTAACACCGACCACACTTTGATCAATTTAGGATGCGCTAGACGAAAGGAAAACGTTACACGTGGTAAATTAAAAAAAAAGAAACAGAAAATCAAACTGTCAATTCATTATTCTACAGCCTATGCATTGAAGAAGCGCAATCATCCCAAGTAGAGTTTACCTGAATCCAGTAAAGCTTGTTTTGTAAAAAAAAGTCGTTAAGCACTACTTGACCAATTTGGTAGGTTTATTTCATTACGATCCACAAAGTAAGTAAACCGGGATGGCCTGTAGTGCAACGCGAAAAATTCTCTAGGACACGAATAGCGGGTGTGTGCTGTGTGCCATATTTGGCAGACACACCGAGTTCTCTGGAGAGTTATAACTGAATATAACGTAGTAATAACTTTCAACATCGAACTTGTGTACTAAACGACGGCACTACTAACAATGGATAACGAATGCATAATAACAAATTCAACAACAATTATAAACATTAAATTACACAACATAAAATATGAAAAATATCAAAGTAAAAATTTTTGAAGGGTACTTTTCTTCTCCACATATCCTAATCCGAGCGACCAAACACATGTTTTGGAAACCGAATGTGAAGTCAACAACAAAATCATTTCATTTAACCGTGATTTCACTCGAGGTAACGCATGCGAATCAAAGTCGAGAACTTAAGAGACGCACAGCATCGCATACAGGTGAGAATAAGTATTCAAGATCTTTTCTGACTCATCTCATAATCCAACTCTCACACCATTAAAGTTTAAGCAATCGTTAAGGTTACTGCATTTTACTTCACTTCACTGGTACAATCGTGAGCATGGACATCCCGACATTGATGCAGGTCGAATGTCTGGAAGTAGCACCCATCTTATTGAAGCTAAAGTCGGGTAGGACTGAGTTACAACATTCAGAACATCCAAGGTAGGCCGCTCACTAGTAACGGGGAACTTCACGAGTCGTTCAGAAGAAGTAAATATAGAAGCCTTTCCAAGCCTACTCTTTTTTAATACGCTTTTTATTTAGGGTATTTTTCATGTTCTTGAGTAATGATGTAACTGGATACCAAGTATGAATCAAGATGAAGTCGATTAGAGAGTGGATTAACATGCTAAAAAATATCGAGGTAAATCTGTAAGATCATAATGATTATAAGTATTGTCAAGTATGACATGGAGCAGGAGATTTGACGATCAAGTATTACGACCAAAATGCATCACAAAGCAGAGAAGATCCAAACACTTTGGTCAAGAAACAGCACAAACACAACATTACTAAAACGTAAGTCTTGTTCACGAGTGAATGGACACAGGACCTAACTACACTCCCTCATTTCGCCTTTGTTAGCGCTGTCAAGTCAGCACGCCAACCAAATTGCTGGCCGAGCTTGTACTTGAGGTGTGAAGGCGGCTTCAAGCCAAGAAAGCGAGTACAAAATTCCCATCAAGATTAAAATTTCAGATAATCAAGCCCCAGATTCCCGCTAAGACTCGTTTAAATACGCCGCGCGCGCACAGCCGCACAGAGGGCTAGTAATATTCGAGAGACTTGTGCCGCAGTAAAAGTAAATCGATTTCCAAATCATCACATTAACACTAAATGTTTCATCTTTGCATATCAAAACACGTATGATATATAACTAAGAAAGCAGTAACAGTGAGGTAAGCACTGAAATACTTCATTGGAATTATTTCAAAATGTTACGGCCAACTAAGTGGCGATATTCATTTACATAATTTTATTATGATAAAAAAATCGCCTGTTTCACAAGCCGTCAACAATGTACCTATTGCTGTAATGAACGAAAAATTCTACGTCCCCTGGCGTATCCAAAGATCTATGGTTCCGATAATATGGAAATAACAGAGCACATGAAATGAGTGAATAATTCTAGCAACCATTTTTCTCGATGACAGTGAATGCTTTATAGATTAATGAAACTCGTTACAACGTTGCTTTTGTTGAACTGCGTCATATCTCGTAATCAGTATTGCTCTGAATGGATTTCTTGAATTTGGTTGAGCTTTTATCTGTTGCGTGGCCAGGCTCAGTTATTGTTCTGGAACAACTCTCCACGCGCCAAAAAGTTATTCTTGTTGGGACTCTCAGCATAGTCCTGCCATGTGCTGCTTGAAAATTCAATCTCGGATGCAAGACAAAAGCTAAATAAACTACGGTCTGTCGTAACATGTTGCTAATATACGGTCAACCTGGACTCTCCAATAGTTATCTATAAGCGAGAAGCGACCAAATTAACTGAATTCAAAATCGAATCTCTGTTTATTAAGAAATGCATTTCATTGTACTTAAGGAACCGTCAGTGGGTTTTGGAAACTTTTTTGTTTGTGA
>VOMN01041801.1:0-12233 GCA_014899125.1 Orchestia grillus
ATGGAGGAGGTGGGGTCAGTACAGTACACTGTAATGGAGGAAGTGGGAACACCAGCGGTGGGTCAATACAGTATACGGTAATGGAATAGCCTTGGAAGAGAACAATTATTGAACAGGTGAAGATAATCACAACAAATAACAGGAATAGGAAATGGAAGCAAATTGTATCAATAGTAAATAATTTTTTCGCAGCCATCTCAAAGCCTGGTAGTCGCAAGAAAACTGAAGAAGGCAATAAATGTCAACTCAGGACAAACATTTACTTCCGGTATTCTGGAGGGCTTGAAATGATGCTGATTGCCATCATCGATTAACGTATGAATTGCGTCCCAAAATTAGCATAGCAATAAAAATTAGTACCATAAGAAATTAAGATTTATTTCTACATGAAATTAGCTCGCGACGCTAACTGTCTTGTACATATGACTTTGGATAAAGCTGATGAGCTGGACTCCTATTCATGCTGCAACATCATATCGTGTAAAATCTACGGAGTTTGGTCCTAATATTCAACTATCTTCAGTTGCTCTAGTAGTGCGATTAAGCAGTCAGTCGATACAGCAGCTGAAATAGAAGTTTGTTAACTGAGTGTTATCTCGCAGTAATACTGATGAAAAAAAAATGATTTCTAGAATAGTTTTGAACGCGCGTCCCTACCTTCCCGTACTCAATCTTCTGATAGGGAATGAGGAAACGAGTATATTCCTTCGGGAAATAGAACGTCTGAGAATTTCTGTTGGTAGAAGCACACCAACGGAACAACTTCGTTTAAACGCGGTTAATAAAACTTACTTGATTGATGGATGACCCAATTCTCTTCGTCAATATTTTATACTGGTGGTAAGCAGGCATTTTCCAGCCAACATCTCACCTACACCCACAAAATGCAAGGACTGAGAGGAGCTCAATTCAGGAGCATGGCAGCAACATCCTTCACAACGCCTTCCCTGGACACCAGCTACGTCTGCAGGTGAAGCGCAAATGGGGTTCATCTCGACTGATTTCTCGGGCCTTCCTGAGGATGAGGCAAAGTGCTCACAGTTGCCGCCCGGGCTAACATTTTACTTGCTCCATCATTCGAGCCTCCATCACCTGAGCTAACTCATTATTTCCGGGCAGGTGCTGTTTAAGCTCAGGCCTGGCCTTAAAAGCCGTCATTTGTGCGGAGAGCCTCGCTGCTGTTTTTATTAAGCTACAACTCCACTGAACAAAAGGGAAACCGAAAATATCGCGAGCCTAATACGCATCGCGCTCGTGCTTGTCGACGTGAGTGGGCTCACCATTGCCTAGCCGTAAAATGAGTAGCGAAGTGCTCTAGCATGATCACCCTTGATTGAAACTGGGCATTGCACTTGAAAACTAGGCGCCTTACCCAGTCTTAACTTTTCTCCAGGAAATCTAGAATTTTTTTCGATTTGGACCTCTCAATGGATTCTTATTAATTATTTTATGTATTTAATTATCTTCTGCATCTATTGATGAGGCGGCTAAACAGACAGGGTGAGTCACTGACAACGTTACTTGCCAACAAAGGACCCGGGCGTTCAGTCTCCCACATCTGCTGCCCTCCCTCGCTTGGAATATTTTTTAGGCCGAACGTTCCATTTGGCAACAATGTTGCGAGCGGACGGTGTTAAAAGCTCGTCTCTTTACGAGCTAAAACTCGACGTTGAACAAAACCTTACGACGGTCCAAACAGATGACGCGCTAGTTTGTCAAGCTTACAAAATGTTACAGCCTAATTACGGTATTGCCATGTGCCTACCTTCTCCGCAAATTTCAATGAACGAGAACATTTTTTGAATTATTTACGTAAAGCTGTTCTTTCTCGAGTTTTGGACGATAGTGTGGGATTGAATGTGTTTATAGGATTAGTAAGATCAGATTTCGTGTTTCCAGTTGTAAAATACGTGTTGTTTCACCCGGATGATTAACATTGTTAGTCAATTAGTTAAGAGTTCGCTAGCCACATCAGAGGCAATCTCAAGAGAGCGAAAAGAAAGGAACATTTTGCATAGTTTATAGAGAACGTGAAATCTTTTCACATACGTGTTCTTACCGAGGATTTCCTACGAAAAGAAACATCAAATTAAGAATAATGATGAAGAAAAGATAAAGAACAATGAGCGAAGAAGGTGTGAAATGGAAAGAGGCAAAGGAACAAGAAATATAGAACACCCGAAGGCCTATCTATAGCTGAAGTAACCCAACAGTGCCTGGAGACGCCAGTCCCCATAGCATACCATAGGCAAACCTAACTAGCCTAGCCCTCTTGCCTATCCTATGCCTCTTGTGTGGCTTTACTCAAATGATTCAACAGACCTTCGAACTCGTCAGAAAACATGATTATTTTTTCAGCTTGGCTGATGCACCCTTGCACACGTTCTCATACTCAAGAATTACTTAGTCTTATCGGGCTCCATGGCGTATTGAAAGCGTGATGGCCTTGCAGCCGAGAGGACCAGGGTTCGAATCTCGGTTCAGGAGGTATTTCACGTAACTGGGAGTACTTCCCTTGGAAAAGGAAGCTTAAACCACATATTCCTCACATCCCTCACCATGCCAGTAGTTTTAAGGCATTGAAAACCCAACGGCAAAACGTGTTGGAATTAATGAAGGTTCTTTTAGTCCTGTTGATGTTCACTTCATAACCCGAGATGATTAATTGGCTCACGCTGGAAAATTCGGACAACAAGATGGCAAGCCCAGCTTTGTGCTGCAGGCAACCATTTTCAACATACTTTTGAGTGTGTGCATCGTGTATGGTCGATATACGATATAGCTTTGCCTAGCTTTTATGCATGATACTCTTTCTTGATCGTTGACTTAGAAATGTATCGGTCATTACCAAGTATTGGAAGCTGCTTCCACATGATGTTCCAATTGTTATGCAAGAGTTTTACATTGATCAGTCCAATATTAGGAAAGATTTTTAAATGTATTTGATTTTGTTAAATTTTAACCTAGGCCGCAATTTTGTGCAGCAACATGAACAGTCTACAAAGCACAGGGTTTTTAAAATTGGCAGCCCAACTTAGGATACTGAAATAAGGCATGTACATTACAAACATTTTAATATCAAAACTTTTAAAGCAATATTTGCTTACGCAGTGCTCACAGGCCGTTTCATCAGTCGTCCATCTTTGAACCCAAGAGTCACAAAGTATTCGACTACAGCCTGTGCAGCACGTAACGGAGCATGGTTATGCATGAAAAAAAGTTTCTTTATGTTGTCAGACGACCTTCTCCTGAACCACGATACAACCATCTGCTTCAGGAAGTCAACCTAGGTAGCTGCAGTCAGTTTTACACCTCCAGAGATTCTAAAAGGACCAACTAACTCATTGCCAATAATGCTTTCCCATTTCATAATACCATTTCCTCTTTGTTGACAACGAAGGCGTAGAGTGGGAAGCCCTTTATGGAACCCACACTTTGCTCCACTATTCAGGTCCATCGCAGGTAACTCGCATCTCACCAGTAAAGAGGATGTGTTTAAAATAAATTTTTATGTATGTTCTCGCCCATTCAAGTCGAGAACCCTCATTGATCTGCTTCAGGGGTGGTCTTACATGTGGCATAAGGGATCTAATTCTACGTCTTAGCACTCGACATTGAGTCACTTTCGATACATGGCCTAGCTAGTCCAACATTCTCACACATTCTTGCTTGTTGAGCAAGGGTTCCTGAGTATTTCTCGTTTCACTCTGGACGAATTACGTCTCGTTAGGATTCAACATTTTTCATTGTCTTTCTTTTCGGCACAGTACTGACATCACAGCTCAAAGCAGTAGCCATATCTCTCACTCATTCACCATCAGCTAATTTAGACACAATCTTTGCCTTTCCTTGGTCATTAAGGCACTTACGGTGACTCATTTTCAGTGAAAACTTCCAAAGCACAAAAGCGTCGTGTGCTCCTCAAACAATAGAGTTATTTGTTTAATACTGTGTAAAACTGATTCTAAAATTACACTGATGCACATGTCAGTGTTTTCAACATTTCTGTCACATTTTATTGTTCAAAACGGAGTAATCTTACTTACAGACAAAAAAGGCTCCTATGCAAACGCTCGGCACAGGCCGTAGATTGAGTTTCACAATGCAAATAGCCCAGATTTGTTACAATTCCTCATGTCTCTCCTCTCCCCCTGTAAATGAAGTGCTGTAGCGGATTTTCCTTTCTCGTCAGTCGGACTTAATTTCGACTGAATGCCGATATCGTCTGGCCTGATGTTGTCGAAACGGATTTCCATGAAACGAGAGCAGTGGTACAGATTTGGAAGTCATTTTTCAGCTCTAAAAAAACGGCTCAAAACTGTGATTCTTTACAGTGGCTTCCATTGAGGGTCAAGTTAATTAAGCATGCTCAGTCTCGGTAGCGTCACTTTTCTCTTCGATTTCAAAATGATGAGTTTAAATTTAATTTTCTTTGCACATTCTATTAAAGCAAGCCTTTAGAAAATAATTCAAAAACTAGCAAAGCCGCTTAACTTCATGAGCATTAAGGAGGTCGATTCCGGACAATAATACGCGCGATAGTTAAAGGTTAGTATGTAATAATGCTGGGGTGAGTGAACCAGAAATTCTCCCATAGAAATCGAAGTTTTTTCCCATTCGCACAACTACAGCGCTCACAATTCCCTTGAAGCCCCCCGCAATTTTTCTGCACCATCTGAAGAACCATGCGAATTTCGAGCACTTTCCAGCCCTTCTTACACTCCGCACTCAAAAACAGTCGGTCCAAGAAGGGCCTCTGAGTACATAGTAAAGGCACACATGCATGGAAGGACCCCTTAGCCTGCGGCGCATGTTGTGCTCGAGTCCCTGCCCGCCTGACACTTCATTATCAGGTCTCACGAGTGGCTGTCATTTTTAGCGTGAACTGACTGGCGCAGCTGCAACCGCCGCTCTTAATCAGGGCTGTCTATCGTCTCCCACTGCTGGGGACGGCACTGGAGCAGCCTGGTAAACACGGACAAACCAAACTGAGATATAAAGAAAATAGTGTTGGTTTCGGTGGGTTCCTTTTGGAATCGTACGTGCGAAATATGGCAAATGTAGCAAGATAAATCATTGAACCAGCAGACAGAGACTGCGAACACTTTCTGATTTATCGTGGGATTTACATAGCAATGTCTGACGTGTTATGAAGCGAGTGAAGCTGCGGTCTCGCGGTTGAATTGGAGAATTGGAAAAAATATGTTTAACGACGGAAGCGCTGAAACTGATAGAATCTGAACTCGAACTATATCTGTGGCTATAAATAACTTGGCTTACAACCTTTTGCAGAAGGGAAACGCAACACTTCACTAGAATATCAGTCATGGTATATGCACGAGTGCTAGACGTGCATAGCGAACTTTCAGACGCATCAAATGCAGGCCTGATGACTCGACTCGCAGTGAATTGCATCTGTGAGGCATTGTATCGTCCATAAGAACGACACTTTTACGAGACCGACGCAGTGGACACACGCTGATCATTTGCGAGTTTGAAGAACCAGGCACCTCACCGCCTAATCTGGACATGTTCGTCGAGAAACTTTACGTAAAAGAAAGCGACCATTAGAATGTAAATCAACGACCACAAACGCAAAATTTCGAGCTCATTTTCAAATAAAGAACGATCGAAGTGCGTACTTATTTACTTAGATGTACTTAGAGCTGTTTCGGCCGTCATGCCGAGGCCACACTGGAGTGCCGCCGCTTTCCCCTGGGGTACAGCGTACTTCACATCTAAATTACCGAAGGTCCTAACTTGCAGAGTTACGCCTGCAGCCGAGATAACTGCAATAGCACACCATCATAATTTAGATCTTCCGACCTGGTCAGCAGCGGACGCTTTCAAACGACACAATCTCTCAGAATGCGCGCCACATACGGGGTCCGGCAAAAAGACCTCTTGTATTTCAAAAGGCTATAACAAGCACACAAACAAAAATACAGACAGATGCCCTCCACCACCGTATCTCCGCTCCAGCGTACACAGCGCCCTCTGTTTGTACGGAAGGTTGTTTTTCGCCTGACGCTGTACATTACCTGTCTAAAGACGCGTGAAATCGACTTGACTCATTGGTTCTGAAATGCCTCAACCTGTCAATTTTGTCCAGCAATCAATCCAATTTTTATCACGCAACTGATTAGCTTTGCCATGAAGCATTGTCTTTTGCCATCAATCACTTTCGTTTTGCATCCATCAACGGTTTCGTCAAGTATCAGTCAATCGCGATAATTACAGCGGAATAATTCAGAGGAGGAATGATACGATTGGAAACTTTCTAGTTACTGGCGACACCTGCAGGCTGTTCGCTTGGAGCTCAGAATTTTTCATTTGCTACAAAATTAAAGCCCCTCATCTGAAGTGAGCCTATTAAAAAATATAAGAGGCACAATTACTCACGTAAGTCTTTCCAACGGCTTCGAAGTGCCACGTGAACCTGACACGCGCGTCGGTCGATGGATCTTTCTGGAGGTTTGTCAGCACTGCTTGATCCAGTCCAACGTGGCTGTGGCACTGGTTCTGACTTGGGGTCAGAACCAGAACTGTCAGAACTGTCTTTTTCAAGATACCTCACACGTACTATTTCCCACACATACTCATGCCTCATACAACATACTCATACCTCCCACAACATACTCAAACCTCCCACAACACACTCATACCTCCCACAACACGCTCATACCTCATACAACATGCTCATACTTCACACAATATGCTCACGTCTCACACAACATGCTCATATCTCAGACATACACATATTACTCTATCCCAATCCAGTCTGGAAATTGAAAGTCTCAGATATCGAAGTTAATAAAGTCGCATTCTCTGACTGCCACCGCCTGGTTCCTCATGATGTCCGTGTCATAATTAAAGTCTGGAGAGGAATCTTCCTGGACTGGGTTTCCACTGGCCATATCCAAGATTTCACATCAGTGTAGCCTCCAGGCAATCCCGATTGTTTCCAAAGGTCCGTCAAAAGCGTTTCGGTCTCAAAGGCTGAATGACTTCCGGCGTTCGAACAAAGTAAGAACACTTGATGTGCTGCTCTGAGGTGAATCTCAAATTCTCTGTAGCAGGTTCTATTTTCTGCACCACACCGCTTACGGCGCTGATTATCACTCGGCAACCAATTTGAACTTTCTTGTTACAGACACGTGATCTGCTGATCCTTACTAATTTGATGATGTTCATTTCAGATTGTCATCAGAATTATTTTATCACGTGTAGATTTTGAGTAGCCAACCACCTTTAATTTTTCCTTTTATTGCCCATCTTTATTACGAAAATCATGCCAACCTCTTGCATCAGGCTACTAATATCGTTGCAGAAGCAAACGGTTTCCTCCTGCAAGTAAAATGATGAAAACTGCACGTGGTAAAATCGGAAATGTGAAATATTCATGCTTGGTTTAAGGAGATTTCATTATTGAAGCCTGGAACCAAGCAAATCTGCCTTTTCCTTCGTTAATTTCAAATCGCGCACTAAGTCATTTAACTCTGCCTCACCAAAATGGTGTGGTGAATTATCTGCATCAGGAATATACATGTCACCTTCTCTCGTTTCCGTAACACGGGGAGACTCTTCTGAGGAACTGGTGTCTGCCATTTCAGTTGGTGGAACCGGTGGTGGATTTGTTTCATCATGAGGTACTGGTTTGCTCGCAGATTCGCAGTTTGGGTCCGTGATCGTTGATTTGTTTTTCTCTATTAACCCAACAATGTTTGTCATGCAAAAATAACAATCGTTGAAGTTAGCTTTTGGTTCACGCCAAGCCATGGCGACCGAGAACGGCAAAGCTTTTCTTTTACGATTCATCCAAGCTCGTAGAATTGGGTTGCAAGTTGTACAACAAACATGTGGCGCCCATTCCTTGTGTTGGTCTCATAACTTAGTCAAAATAATACTTGCAGGCAAGTTGAATATTTTTTTGTTATGCTTGGGTGTATATTGCCCACATATATTGCAGAAATTGTCGGTGATTCATACAAGCACGTCTACTTTGCATTATTTAGATTAACCATGTCATATCTACAAGAGAAACAGTACACAATAGAATAGAAAAGAACTGCACAATAGTACAGAACAAATTCTATAAAAACTTCACTCGAATACACATCGGCGGGAGAATCGTCAGCTCAAAGTGGAAATGTCCTGTTGGCTGATTTAATTTTTTTCATTTTCAATGTGTATATATATAAATGGACCCGGACTCGTAATATACACTATAGTACGCGTATAAATTTAACCTGCAAGTGTTTTTATGTTCTATGAGGTTTTTGAGATATGTTTCCATGCATAAGTGAGATATTAAGAAATTTGGTACAAGAAGCTTACTACATTTAATAGAGTGAACGGTGATCTACATCTACCTTGCCAATGTCTGGAGCTACACTGTAGAATTGTCGACTTACCCTAGGCATAGAAACTAGACATTGTAAGGTCGTTCGTATGTGCGTTGTTGACATTACGACAGAATTTTCCTAATTACTCATTCTTAATTGAATATATGTGATGTGGACTATGGGATAAACTGCCAAAGAGTTATTGTTTAAAAAAGATCTCGGATAGGTAAAATTTGTTTACAGATTTGAAATCGGCATACCAAACTTAACTAGAAAAGCCTATATCTTCTTTGTAACGAAATTGTTGGCAAGTGTTATACTCACCTCGATCTATATACATTCAAATTGTCTACTCTGTAAAGTACAACAGGAGGCTGTTTCCCATTTTTTTCGTAGCTTCACCACCTCCAGCCTGAATTTCTACCATTGCAGGCCCGGGTATTTTTTTTAAGTTTTCGTTTCAGTTTACGACATCATGCTGGAATATGATTAAAAACCGCTTGTCTAATCTAGCCCTTAATCTTTAAATGTGCTGCCACAAAAGCAATTAGATGTCAGTGGGGATGAGTGCAAAGAAAAAAATTCCTAATTCTTTCTGAGAGCCCACTTCTTGAGCACTACTCGAGCAAGGCATGGTTTCCGGGCAAACATATGCAAGGCTGGAGTGCAGCTCGAGTGAAGCTTCGCTAAACGAATGTAAAAACGCGCACTCGTCTGTCGTCATTGCGGAGTTTTGGTTGCAGTCCATTAGGAGTTCCTCCGAGGAAGAGGAAAATACGTCAGACTCATGAGTGATGCTTAGTAATTCTTCACATCTCCTTGAGACGCTTTCAAGATAAATTGAGGGGCGATGCATATAGCGTACCTCTTTGGAATGGTTTCTGTCGAAGCACTGCTACATTTACACAGGGATTTACATGATATAAATATAGAGGAATTTTGCTCTCACACCATATCAACACCCTCGATTAATTATGACTGATATTATCCGGGTACCTAGTTGACCCACTTGATATCATTACTCTTTCACTTTGTCATTCCCTTTGTACGTGATGACTCTTTTTGCTATAAAAGCGATCAGGCGGCCTATCAAGCCCCTCTGAAAATCACGTACCTGTCCCATGAGAGGATCATCTGCCTCTGGAAAGAAATTATGGAGCGTACCGAGCGTGCCGGTCTGTGGTCACGACGCAGAGTCCAATGCGTGGCAATAGTATTGTCTCTGAAGAAGGACGATGCACTCAAATAAAGTTCACTGAAAGAGACCGCTGAACAATAAAACATGGTCAGCATAAATAGGAAAACAACTGAGAAGTTCAAAAAGCACAGAAAGGCTGACAAAATCGACCACGTTTCCAGAGAAAATGACTTGCAGACCAGCTTCATGATAAGCTCCAAACGGAATGCGAATCATTCTTGACTTGCCAGCCTGATGATTGAGCTGATACAGATGATCGATTCATAAGTACATCGCATTTAGATTTTAATTTGTGTATTTCCTCAACTTATTGATTGTTATTTACGAAGGGAAAAGTAAGGTCAGAATTCAAGTTTGACCTAAACAACGCCGCTCAGAGGCGACAAGTGCGGCGACACGCTGGGCTCTGAAACATGCACAGCAACTCTTGCATTATGGTTTAGCCACAGCTCCAGAATTGAAATTTCAATTTTGTTGAAGAATTTGATCAGTTCTGAGGTCTTCGAAGTACACTAAGTAAAAATAGTTGAAGGCAATGAGTATTTCAGGATTATCTTCAGGACAATGGCCCCTAAACACTCATTAACTTACACTTTTGACAAACGCATTTTCTCATATTTTCTGAATGGACTCCGAATTGTACAAACTATAGTCGGCTCATAGAATGACATTTTCCAGGCATTCCTCAAAATGGATCAGTACCTTGCATGTATTTATTACTTAGAGAGACCGGCCGGTGGAGTTTCGTTCAAGTGTTTGGAAAGGTTCTTTCGACTGCAATACGTTTTTTGATACGCATTTCATATCGTATATAAATTGGAAAACTGTACTTGCAAAAATGACTGCGTTACGAGCGAAGAAAAAGAACGAAAAGTCCTTTTGATGGAGTGGTACATTATTTACCTTGAAGGGATACAATATCATATCATAAAATCAATTTTATGGGTCCAACCATACGCTGTGACTGTCGCACTGCTCACGGACACATGAATGAGGAGGGAGCTTGCGCTCGCCACAGAGCAGCCAGTTACAACCCCTGCTAAGCACCCCGCCTCCCTTACCTCGTGTGCAGTGCGGCAGCCCCAGCACTTTGTGTGCGTCACTCTAAATTTTTGTGTGATACATTTAATGCATCTTTCGGCGGTAATTGGCATGGAACTTCATAAAAATGAAACATTTCCCAGTAATTTCATTCTGTAAAATTGGTTTTCTGGCTATGAAAAGTTTCATCTCCTAGAGCTTCCTTCCTACAATAATGCAACATATTTCATTCGGCGGAGAATTCCAAATGCAAACTAAAACCGTTGAACAATTTTTCTTCGTGTTAAAACTTGAACAGTCATACACGATAATGGGAAAAAATGATTTTTCTAAACTACGAAATAATTTAATTTTCCATCTTACTACAGTGAAAAACATACGTTGAGACCAGTTCCATCGTTCTAGGGCAAACATGCACGATGAAACTTTTGAAAATTGTACAAAAACGCGTTTTGTAAAAAATAAGAAAAAGCGAAAAACTGAGGAGCAAAACTTTCATCGAGTAACAAAGATATCGAACTTGAGAGCGGTTCATCCCACAAAAAGTTAATTTTTTATCTAAATATCGCAAGAAATTTAGATCAGTACTTTACATTCATTCCTAAACATATTTAAATAAGTACCTTAAGGCATTCCTTAGCATGTGTAGATAATTATTTAACAGGCATTTCTTAACGCACCAAGATGAAGTATCTTACACACATTCCTTAACATTTTGGCATGCAGGTATTTGCGATGCTCTCTACTCTAAGAACAACGTAATTCAAAAATAATTGACAAATTATAACGCGTTGTCTCAGCAAGCCCCTGAAGAGTAGGCGGACACAGCACAACCCAAGCCTCCTGATCCCAGCTTCAGGCCGTGAGATCCGGAGCTAAAAAGAAATAAAACTAATTTCAAATCGAAAGGAAAATGTTTGCAATTTTCTGAGATATAAGACATTTTCATGAATAAAAACGCAATTTCATTAACTGTAAAGGAAAGTCCCATCTTTCTCGGGGTCTCATAACTGAAACATAACGTTCCATTGAACTGAGAAAGTTCATCAATATGACGCGACTTTGCAATCCCTCAGTACCAGTCGAACTTTACTTGGTAGTAAATTTTATGACTTCTACTACTCCTCACGACTTAGAAAGTCTTTTCACAAATCTAATATTAATTTTTGCCTCGCACTCAAATTCTGCCTCACTCCTGGACCAGGAGGTGGCGGAAACTCACGAGTTTTCTGTTCCCGGAGGCTCCGTTAATCTTAAGCGAAATCCTGGCCGTCAGCAGCACAGCTAAGGAAGGTAGGAAAACTTTAGATTTATTTTCAAACGTTTAGTGTAAACTTCTCATAAAATCACCATCTACCGAAACGGCTATCAGGATTTGAACGATCAAGTTTCATGATTTACGTGAACTTAGCTCTTCAAACAAATAAATTAGTCGCTTACTATTTCTCGAGCTCCAGTTATTTAATACATTGATCAATCAGTTCTCATAGCTGTGACTGGAGTTTAGATTATATTCAAGTACTGAATAAGCTTCAATCTTCATTGGGCTGGTAAAGTATGGACTTGTTTCTTAGCTGCTCCACAGCGTCGGGCCGAAAGCAAGACATCTCGGAATAACGAAAAGAGGCTATTACATTTGGTTGGGCTAC
>VOMN01041803.1:0-13838 GCA_014899125.1 Orchestia grillus
TAATTTGAAAATGGGTTTCCTTTTTTCTGGGACACCCCGTAGAAAGACACGTTCATATAAATTCAATTTGAATTCTCTGCAAGAGAATAAAGTCTGCAACGTAGGCTTCACACTGCATTGAGCGTGGGTAAATCTTGGTGAAAAATTTAATAGAAGTGTTAACTTGTGACAACAGTTATTTAAATTCTATTGCATATACCCAGAGCAACGCTGTAATTCAAATACTTGTATCAAGTAATATCACTACATATCATGTTTTTTTTCTAGAACAGCAAGTGTTTACATTAACCCATTCGAGTGCACGATATTTTGATACATTGCTGTGAAACATCTGTCGAAACAAAAATATGATCACTTACATGTTACTCTTCGCCCTAGAGGAAAACGCACAATCAGTAATGAATTATTTACTGGAATTTCATGAAAGAGAATGTTTAAGGTAAGAGTTTTCCACCCCTTTTTCTCGAATACTGTTACCAACATTTAACCAAAAGCTATCGATGGTATGTCGACAAAAAATATAAGGGACCACGTCATGGCATATGAAGAACGATACTGATTCAAATTAACGAAGAGATACAAAAGTACTCACACAACAGCTTCGGCGCCTGCATTTTTCCTGAAAAAAAAGAAACAATGAGCTATGGTCGTCAGACAGCTTGAAGTATAAAACTTTGGCACAATTACAGAAAGAAAACTGTTGTCAAAGAGCTCTTAAAGTCGCTGGCTATTATATTTCTGCTGGTCGGATGCACCAAGCAATCGACCATAAGTATCAGTGATACGGTTTATGCTAGATTTCATTGATCAGCAATAGCCGTTTTTGAAAAAAAGCTCAATTTCCAAATGTACAGTGTTATTTTGGAAGTAAAGCAAGTTTTTCTTTTAAAACAAAGTACAGTTCAGACATAGAGTCACCTTTAAAAATGCAAGTAATAATCCGTCGTGATTTCAATTCTAGCGACCAGTATAGCGCTCTCACTTTCTTAAGGCTAAATAAAGAATTACAGGAACGTCAAAACCCGAAATAGTTCTCATGGATGTTACAAGAGAGATTATCAAGATTACTTCTGTCTGTGACCTACATATTCAGGGTGTATCATGAAATGATCCTGTTAAATGTAATTTTTACTTAGTTCAAAATGTGTCCTATTTCGATGTATATTTTAAAAACGATGAAACCAATAACTAGGGAAGTATTTATTCGTAAGCATGACCTCCACTGCTTTCAAATACCTCATTCCATCCGTCAGCAAGTTTGGTAATGACAAAGTTGAAAAATTATATCACGTTTGAGAGTCTCCTTTCAAATCTCTTCTTTTGATGTCAATCTAAGACCATTCCAATGGTTTTGTAGTCCTCAAAGCAAATTAAAATCAGAAGTTGCAAGACCAAGAAAATAGAAAGGAAGAAGCAATATTTCCCGATCAATATCTTCTAGAAGATTTCGGAAGCTATACTTCGCAAGAAGCTACATGCTGTTGCAAATTTTCTACAGCCATCTTGCATGGGGTCCATTTTCCCAACATTGAAATCTTTCCTTTCCTTCGTGTTGGCGCAGAGCGACTGTATGAGCTACGCAGAATTGTTTTTACCATTCCTTAGTGACAGTGTTTGACTTTCTTGAGACGATCGCTTCCAACACATTGTTATAAAAAAATTTTTTAAGCGACCCTGTTTCGGCTTGTATTAAACCAAAATTCCCACTTTGAAAACAGAAAAAACATCTCCTGTTAACTTCTTTCATTCACTGTAATATTTCAATAACTGCTCTGAATAGATTTTGTGCCTGTAATTGTATTGATATCATTACGAAACTCGTAGAGTGACATATTCCTAAATACGTGATCTTTTGATGAGGTGAACATAGGTGCAAATGTAGAAGAAAATTATAAACAATGTTTTGATAATGTGAAAGATAAAGACATAGATTAGCCACGGAGACATCTCGAAGTTTTAACAGGAGAAATAAATTTGATGAATTCTCTCAGAAGCATTTGTCATATTGTATCATCATTTTTGCACTAACCATATAGTTTTTAAAGCATCTAATTGAACGGATTCAATTGCACAAAGCGGATCGCACATTTCTTATTTCTCATACATTACATTTTGAGCTAATTCGGAGCTATGATTTACTCAATGATGATGTTTAAAACGGAACGGTATAGCATTGGAATTTTGAAATCGGTGGGTGTTGGCGATAAGGATAGTGTTAAGCGCATCTGTGTGTGCAAAATAAGAATTATCGAATGACAGTCCTAGTATGATGTTAAAACAACTTCCTCAAAGATAATTCCTGGGAGAGCACGGTCTGTCCGCTCCGAACGAGTAACACAATGAGTCATAACAAAAATTCAAAGAAATCTATCAGGAATGGTAAAATACATCACATCTTCAAATATCGACAACCTCTTTCAGAAAGCTTCTTTTAATTGATTTAAACTTTGAAGCTTACACAATGCAACTTAAACAGTTCTTGTCACGCTTCTTGACAAGGGAAAAACATATCGGTTGAAATTTTGGGAGTCGTTGGTGAAATTTTCGTCTGGTCGAACGAGGCCGGAAATTTCGCCATGGAGTTCTTTGTGAATTCAACGATGACAAAATATAAGCATCTTCTGCAAACAACCATGGAGAGAATTTTTTATTCAAGCGCTAAAAAAATCGGATGAGGTTACGTTGTAGGCTGCAGTGGCATCAAGTAGCCAAAAATATAAAACTTTCTTAGTTTATCTTCCGATGCTCGCAGAAAAAGTGTTTTCTTAGGGAATAGAATCTAAAAAATCAATGTCTCCTCAACAGACGAAGTACCACAACAGAAATGATAGAAAGAAAATGTGAGTGAACTTTTCTTTCGTCAAAAACTCTGAAAACCTCCTAGCCCGGGGAGCAAAGAGATAGACTTTGCTGTGATACATTTCATAGGCCAGAGAGTCTCTTCTCTCCATCATCTAAGTGTGTCTCTCTAAAGCCGCCTGTCATCACTTCATCAACAAAATTTATTGACAATATCGTGCTTTTTTCTGGCAACTCAGTCGTGATGACTTAGTTGCTAGGAAACGCACGATAATGGACTAATGGACATAAATCCATGAATTCTGCAGCTTGATTTCATAGCATGGATTTTTTAATTTTTGACTCATGATTTAGCTTCGAGTAAAGATCCTACGGTAGAACTACAGTTCGATCACAGATGTTTGTGGTTAAAGCTAAAGGATGTGCGGTTATTTTTGCACAATCTGCCCATTGACTCCTTTGAGAGATTAATAAATAAGTTATTGGTTTTCGTTTAGAGAAGCGTCTGCGCTACCATCTATGAATATATTTAATTACCAGCTTCAGTCACCCACTCAGGACAGATATCTCGTATGAAATACTGCTAGGTAAATTTCCGAGTAAATTCTTATAAATATTATGCATAGTGTGAGCTCGGAGTATATGAGGATGTATCACGCTGGACATTGCGCATTTCCTCGCAATGGCTGCTCATGAAGTTGCTCTATCTCCTAGTCAGCGAAATGTGAGATTATACAGCGTTTCTGGCTCCGGTCACGTCTACCCACCGGTAAGTCACCAATGGCAGAGTTGGGGTAGACTCATTTCTATAAAAATTATAATGAAAGTAGAATGACCTGAAATACGTCTCTTTCCCTATCATTCCTCCCCCTGGGAAGGATAAGGGACATGTTCTAACGGAACTTCTTAAACAACAATTTCAAGTCATTAGATTTTAAGAATTATTGTTTCGCAGATCATTCACTTTTGCGTAACCCATTCAAGTCAGAACATATTTCTCGCTGAAGAATTACCTTCTCGTTCTTTGGACTTCACGAGTTCGAATGAGTGTTTGAATGAAATAACATGAATGGGCAAACTGTAGCAGGTGCTACACGCTTATCTTTCGTTAACAGATGTTGAAAAGTAGATTTATGCTCGTTACATAGAAGTAACCTTTACAAATAAAAATACCTAACTTAGCAACAACACTTGCCAATCGGCATTAATGAGAGGATTAAAGGTATGTTCACATTTATAGCAACGTAATGTATGAAATGTAAGTAGACTCGGAAGCCAGGGTAACAATACAGTCAAGTACAGAATTCGGCATCGTACAAATATGATTCAAACATAAAAAAGTCTCGATAGCATATAAATCAATTTTTTGTTAGGTGTTTCATGGAAATAATGTCTAATTGAGTTTGAATATCTGCATATAGACAATGATTGAATTTACACATTGCAACGGGAAAAGCAAAGGGAAATTTTTCAATCAAACTATTTATAGAAATTTATTTCAAATTCCATATTTAGAATATACAGTTCAAATATATGCCTTTGCAATGCGTCGCAATTGAGCTGTGAGCTCATCAGCAAATGCTGATCCGTTGGAGGAGTTGGGGCGGTGAAACTTTGAACGTTCAATCAAAAATCTGCAGTTAGGGTCACTCGATCAACTTCTACTTATTTATTTTCATTAATCCTCCACATATTATACACTTACGTACAAAGTAGTTCCTCCAGCAGTGCAAAAACTATGGCCTATCTGTTTAAAACTGAAAATAATTTTAATGATTGCATGACTTTGTGGTGAAATTGGGACTGAATTTTTCAAAGCTATTTTTTTAAATCCGGTTGCATATTAATTCATACTCTATACTAATTTTATTTAGAAGACGAATGATTTAACTCCTAAATAATTCTACAATGGAATAAGATCATCGATATGTATTGTACTGTATAGCCACTTCAAATACTAATGAAAACAACGTTCAATCCAAACAAAAATTTTACGATTTATTGAAACTCAAAACTTATGACTATTGAAAATCGGCCTAAAAAGGAAGAATTAGCTCCAACGCGTCAGGTCCATTAGACCAAAGCTGCAGCTGCTTCCGACAATGTTCGTCAGGATCTTTGTTTCCTCAGACAGCTGCGTGACAGTAAATAAAGTAAGAAGGTTTAAAGAAGAAAGCTCCGTTTATTATTGAAATGAGGAGCTTTCCAATATTCGAGAAACAGATCTTATGCTGCGAATTTTTTAGATGATTGCGTTTCTTATAGCCCTATTCTTGAGTTTATCTTAACAAAGAAAACGATGCTAAACTAGTAAAGAAGGATTGTGATGTGCTCTGCGTAGTGGGTTGAGGATTTTCCTTGATTTTCTATCACTAATGGGCATGAATTTATTCATTTAGCAGCTTGATTTCATAGAACGTATTTTTGTAGTTTGGAATCTAAGATTTAATTACACTTGGGGAAAAGATCCCGCGATAAATCCACAAATCGATCACGAGGAAAAGCGCACGTAAAAAACCGTCATCTATTTTGACCGGCGTCACACTCCAGCGGACTATGATTTTCTCAATACCAAATTTTGCGTCTCACAGACAGCGGCGCACCCTGTGATTCAGCGTATTTAGACACAAAGGAAACCTTTGTTGAGCGTATTTTATGATCGTTCTATGAGTACAAGAGTGAAGACAGTGGCGAAAGAACTGGCAATTTGAAATTGAGAGACGAAGTTTCAGTTAATCGTAGACAGAGCAAAAAAGTAAAAATTTTAATTCAAAAAATCTGTTATCATCATTTTTTCTTTTTTATACAACACATTTACTACTTTTCATAATTGGAAACATAGATTGTGTCTTAAGAATTGCCATCGCGCAATGGCACAAATAAAACTTTTACTTATTGTTCATTTGTTCGTAAACTATTTATATAAATGTAAAATGATTTATCCTGATGAAAGTGAATTGAATGACAGTTAAAACGAAACCATGCAAAAGTTTCTTTGGCTAGTAGTTGCGGAGTTATATGCATTTAAAAAAGGGAACTTTTTTGTGATCCACCGTGTATAATACAAGTCTTTGTCATTTATGCCGCCAGGGTTCGATGCTGTTCGATTGTTCTATACACGTCCGCAATTTGTAATCAATGTTGAGTTGCTTTGTTGAGGTTACGGTCACTCAAGTACAATTGACGTAAACTGTATGACGATCTTGCCTTGTATAAATTACGATGGCAAAAATCAAAGTAACTGTCATCATAGGCTGTGAAACTGTCCTGGAATAACAACTAGGACATTTCGAATTACTGCAAAGGTGAGGATTGAGAATTTTTTCAAATCCAATCCCTGTGACAACTTACCGAAATTTAACACAAGATTTAGACTCCTTCCTTCATCTAAGTCCACAATCGTGAGACCGTACAACACAGGGAGAGGCAGGGCGGGTTCACAGAGTACGGACGAGTTCAGTTCGGCAAGGCAACAACAGATTTTTTCAGAAGAATATTCGTCATCTCACCCAAATCAGAATCATAGAAATCTTTAGCTGCAATTGATACTTCGTGTTTACTGTTTATATTTTCTAATTTGTAACTATAGCTGCGATGGTTATCTAGACTAATGCGATGACTTCTCTGAACATTAATTTGAAGTTTTTAGAATGCGCTCATAAATATGGGAGCTCCAATCAAAATTAATTGATGAAATAATCGATACAGCTCCCACTTGTTGCGTCATTACATGGGAGAGTGTAAATGTACTTTAAAGGTATGACTCATGAAAAATGTACATGCACTTTTGAGATCTAGCTTTAAAGATCTAGATCTTAAAAAATTCCACAATTTGGAGACGTTCACCATAAAAAAAAATTCCATTAATTTCTACACAGAAGAATTCTAAAAATATTATTTTTGCATGTAAGATAAGCAGCTAAATAAGTAACCCTTTTTTTTCGCAAATAATTGAAAACTTTACTTATATGATATTTTAGAATGTTGGTAAGGCATTGAAAAGTTTTCTGACCAGAGCTCTTTAAAAAAAAGAACTCCTAGCCTTATTTTTGTTTCATGGTCCAGATGGGACATTCTCAAATGAACACGACTACGAAATGTAGTGCTTCATATTATCTACTGAATCATTCTACTTAACAAGCGTATGCGCACGCTAGGTACACATCTACTACAGCGGTTGACCCGTCCAAGTTGGCACTTTTCCTGGAGCGAGTGAGATTGATGCTGAGGCTAACGGTACAGGTAGAACGCCGTTGGCCACCTCGGTAGTGGAACTAAAACCTGTTCGAAGATTGGTCCTGTTTTTGTCGGCGCGCTTCTTTTTGACTGATCTGCGGAGTTACTCGACCGCAGAATGGGCTGCTGGTACGCAAACGTATGCTGTTCTTATCAGTAATTTTTGACAATGAGTTTTTTACCTTGTATAAGATAAAAAATGAGAGTGTGTGGTCATAATTTTGCACCATACACAGATGATGAACGGTACAATGATATATATATATATATATATATATATGTATGACTGCATTATGAACTCAAACATGAGTATAGTGCTTCATGAACGTCGTTGCCTCAAGATGAATGTTCTGCCATTAGCCTGAGCTTACAACATTGGGCGAAGTCGGACCTCTTGATCGAGCAGGCCAAACGTAGGGGCGAAGCTCTCACGTGTTAACGGCGCTTGATGTATATATACACGTAGCTTAAACGTGAGTCTGGAGGCTCCATCACGACCGACTGGGTCACAGGTCACGCAAATATTGAGCGAGGCATTCATTTCAAGTGATGGAAACACGCCATCACTTCACCGTTATTTCATCGGCGTGTTTATCCGAGCATGTTTTTCTGAAGAATTTACAGAAAATGTGAGTTAATTTCGATCGTGCGTTGATTAAATTCTGGAACCAAGGACGCATATTCTGCGAGCAAACTTGTACATATTTTGAATCGTGGGATAAAGTTTTCGATATTTGCCCGAAAACGTTGATTAGATAAAAAACGGAGAATAAAGTAAATAAACATTAACTTTTGTAGTTCGTAAACATCGCCTCACCAAACTCCAGCGCAGTGTTCACCAGTCACTGCTTCGCCTGCATGAGCATGTGATCCCTCACAGTCTGAAATTGGGTGAGCATGTGATCCCTCAATCTGAAATTGGGTGAGCATGTGATTCCTCACAGTCCGAAATTCGGTTCTGCTTGTGGCCATTGAATGAGAAGTATGATGCTTATCAAGAACTATCAAGTTTTTTAATAACACCTAACGAATTATCACGAGCAGTAGCTCTATAAGAAGTTCAGAGATGTCTTTACCACAATCCTACTCGATTCACTATCTGAAATAAACATTCTTAGTTGTAGTAGCTCAAAAAAATTGTCTTGTATTCATTTTTAGATTTGGAAGCCTCAAATAAAACCGAGATGGGGTTCAATTCAGAATAAATTAGCGAAATAAACAATGAATTAGCACCAGGGCACAACGAGGAACGTCAAGCCTAGTGGCTGATGTTACCTATGAGGCATTTGAAGGTTCCCGGATATCAGTCGATGGCGGTACACAAGCAGGCACAGCTAGGCTTGACACGAACCTAAGTTCAGTTGTGCACTTTTCTTTTGTAAATTCAACCTCTGTAAGACAATTTTTAAAAATGTCCCTTGTCTCTAATAACGATAAATTGGAAGACTTTGTCCCTTCAGTGGTGGGACCAGCAACTGACGTCATGGTAACCTAATCCACGGCGCAGACAGTAATAAATGCAATTAGGAACAAGCACGACTCGGCATACAGTCTATGGAGGAGCCGCAGTTCAGCCGAGGAGTGGCTCGGTCGCAGCTGCAAAGGGCACCGAACTCCCAGGAGGATAAGCCGCTGCTCGACCCCAGCACCCGCCATGGGAAGACCAATGCTGGAACTGGCGTCGGTCAACACGCGCCTGTTTGAGCAATGTGCGGCCCTAAGTGAGCACCTCTGGCTCGGGTGCTGCAACACTTCGCTGCTCGTCTGCCACTACACGACTCTTATTTCAGACTGACTCATTGCCTTCATTTACTTAACTGCTCCGCTGACCTCATTCTTTAGCAACAGAATGCTTCAGTTCAATTTCAAGAAGGACTTTATTCCATTTGAAGCGCACACGAATACCACGTGGAGGCGTGCGGTTAGTCAGCAACAAATTGTAGCTTAGTCGAAAGTTGACTTCCTAAACACGTCTACATTGTATTTTATTCAACTGTCCCATGTAAAGATCGAGTATTACTGCTGTCAGAAAATTTTTTGTACGAAGAGTCATGCGCAGGAATCGAGTAAAAAAATATATTTTTGCCTTCTCGTGCTAGGAAGTCGTTGATGAATTTTACTTCTCATTTTATTCCCACTTTTAGAGTAGCTGTCTTCAACGAAAACACGTCTATCACATTCAAATGTAAAAAATTATGAATGAATTTTCCTCCTTCATACGATGAAGCATAAATTTGCCAAGTATGGCTTGTTCATAAAGTGTTCAATCTCAAGCTCCAGACGTTCTCTTCTTAATAACATCTAAATATCAAAATGCAGAACTGAAAAAGAGCTGCGCGCCAAGAATACTTGGAGACTGCATGCCGAGTGCATGCTGTATCAAGTCGACAAGGCATGGGCCGCCTCCTTATTCAACGGACCTCATCCAAACCTGACTGCTCGAGCCGGAAAGCGGTGTGCTGAGTGTCTGCCTCTGACTACACTTCATGATTTTATTTATTTCGAATAATTGACATCGGTTCCTTGATATTAGAAAAATACATAGCTTTATTAAGATCTGTTTCTCAGTTCATGCATAAAGCCAATTATCTTAAATGATAATCTTCGCTGTTTCTAATTTGTTTAAATTGTAAAATTTAATTGGTTGCATGATAAACTTGCAACTAAACACATGTTGCATGAAGTCGATTGAATCGGTTTTCATGAGTGTCGTCAATCTCATACTCAATGTTCAATCAAAATTTTCCTCACTAACAAGATGTGGCCATTTCATATGATTAGTATGTACCAAAACTTGACGAACGTGTGCCCTCGTATGCAGCCCTTCCGTAACCTAATTTCAGCTTCCGAGCCGTGATAAGGATTTTATTATAAATGGGTTTGAATGAAGGAAATTCGGAAAGTCAGGTAGAGGCTCCCACGTGATGACTTGGTATGAGGGAAAATTTCCGAGCACATTTACGAAAGTATTCATTTGAACGTGAAGAAAGCAGCGAGAATCACTTGACTGCGACAGCCTGACAATTGCAACCTCGTAGACTTAAATATTGATCTCATACCTTTTATCTCAAAGAATTCTTGCCATGAAAGCTCCGATAAATAGAACCGACAGCGGTAATGCGAACTATGCGGGTGCTGAAGGGAGTGCATTAAATGCAACGGGAGTGCATTTCACAGCAACTGCAAAGTCGTGTCGGGCCACAACATTAACATTCCAGCGATGCAGCCAGGTTAACTCTAATGTATCAATTTGGACATCCTTCAACAACTTAAACTATGTTGCTAATTTTTTCAAGTGTTTCTCATATAGGAGAGTTTAAATTAAGACAGACTTTATTTTCTACTGCCTCGATTTTTTTGCCCTCTGTTTCATAAACTTACTTCAATGTTCTGTCATTGAGTAGTTACATTCGACACGTTCAATCAGAATATACCTGTAGCCAATCGAACTTGAATTTTCGGCGTTTGGGGTATCGAGTACTTTACATCAGTGCTCGCCAATGTGAATACGGTAGAACTCCTCAGTTTGGTTCTTCCACCAGTGAGCTCGTCTGATAGGATTAGACTATCTATGGATTAGAGGAACAGTTAATTGCATCTGCTGATAGATCGAAAAACTTCGAAGCGTCAGATTTCATGAAATAAAATGTTTGAAGAACTTTACTCAAATCTTTGATTTTACCGGGTTCACAACTTGATTTGAAACAGTCAAGCAATGAAAACATTGGAACCTGTGTTTCCCATCTCGTGCATCCTGGTCATCCTTCTTAAACACATTACAAACGTGCAAGCTACGTCCAAACCGTGCAGGACTGGAGAAAACATCCCGCCGATGCACCCTCAATTATCCATTTAAAAAGCTGTTGAAAAAATACACACTGAAGGGGCAAAATGGACGTCTAACAGCTGGCGAGGATTCTTAAGCTTCTTTTCTTCGAAGCGATCAATTATCTGGTCAGTGTTTCCGCGGTTCCTTCTTCTCGGAATGAATCAATTCGATAGTACTTTGATGAGTTTTTTCTAACATAATTTAGAAATATGGACTTATACTTCATTGAAAAGTACTCACACACTCCTAGATACTCGCAGACAATTGTGAAAAATTATTAAAAATCTAAATTTTTCCGATGCTTTATCTTGAGTTGCTTACGGCCAGCACACGGATAAAACTCGCTGTAACTCGAGCGTGCGCTGAGGGCGCATTCTCAACTAGAGACATGAAACTTACGGGGTACACGAGTGCTTGTTGCGAGGTAAATATAATTTCGCAACTCATTAGTCTGTATTTTCAAATATTATGAATTTTCTAGTGAAACTCAATTATGAAAATTATTTAAACATTTTATGAATATTAGACAGCATGATCCGACTAAAATGCACACACGCCATTAAAGGAATAAATTTTGGAAGAGTGTAAACTCGAATTATTCAACATTCATACATCTGAGTACTATTGCGTATAATTGAGCCATTGAGTATTCAGTAGAATTGTAAATGCTCGTCGAGGCCTCAGTGCGTAAGCTGTGACCGTTAACATGCGAGACTAATCAATTCTAGACTGATGGGCAGCTAAAGGATGGCTTGCGCCATTTTATGACACTAATCTTTCAGCAAAGCATTTTGAAATACTGTGCTTTATTTTTGGTTACGCAAAGTAGTTTTTGGACTATATTTGTTTTACATGTATACATGATTTAAAAAAAAATGGTTAGTATCAAACTGTTCGAACTATTTTGAAATTATTATTCTCAAATCAGTGTTCAAGTGAAAAAAGAATTACTATTTTTCATGATCAATGTATGTCCTAATTTAACGTTCACTTTGATTGGGCAAAGGAACATAAAAATAAGAATAATATTTTATTTTGAATTTTATCGATGGAATTACATATTTCTGTACTTAATTACTAAGCACGATAAGGTGTAATCAAATGTCAAAGCAACTAAAACTTTCAATGCAAGCTGTAGGTAAATGCAGTTTCTTTTATTCTTCAATCTCCTGATGAGACATCTGTCAACTGTTTATGTCAGTCTGATACCCAAGATAGTTCAATTGATCAACAAGCACTCGCAACTGCTTCCCACAGGATTTCGACGCTTGAGTATTGTTTGCCAATCAGCATGAAACGTCCTTGACAATGGACCATAAATTTCCTATGGGATTCAAATCGAGACTGTTTGGAGGCCACACCATTTGATTATGCCCTTTTAAACTAAAGTCTGACAGCTATTTGGTTGTATTCATTGGTCTATGTACAGGTGTATTATCCTGTCGAAATATCAAAAACCTTCTTTTCATAACTGGTTGATCATCAAGCTAGAGTAGAAAGGGTTATTCAAGAGCTTGTAATAAGAATTTGCATTCAGTTTCAATCATTTTAAAAATTTATCGGGGCTAATTAACTCACCTCCTTAGGTAACTGCCCAAAAGATGACTCCCACACTACCTCGATATCGACGAATGCGCCTCAGCCAGCCAGATGACTATACATCAGGTCCATCGAGGGTTGCACGGCACTCATCACTGAATTATCATCGCTGAAATTAACCTTCATGTAATTCCGTGAATATTAACCCATTTGGCTTTGTTTGCTTCGCTCACTACACATTTTGATGGGACTCCTAACTTTGGCAAGGATGTTGAGGATGCCACTCGTGGTAGTTTTACCAACTTTCGGAGCACCAAACGCTTCCTTAACACTTTGCGACGTGTGTCATGCGTGATACACGCGATCATCTAACCTAATCTAACGTAACCAAAGGACTAACACATAGGAATACAAAATTTTAAGTGTTCATGAAATTTGTGTTCATAACTCGAATAAGCTAGTTTAAATTAAAAGGAAAATTAATAGGATGACAGAATTTGTGAAACAGAATCCTCCGTTTTTACATTCACAACGGAGATATTTGTCGACATGAAATTTTACCTGCATGGAGAATCGCACGTGAAGTTTTAACATTATTATAAGTAGAATGAAATATTTTATAAGTTTCTAACTTCATTTTAAGAATAATCCTCGCTGGCAACTTTTGTAAATGCTCTTTACGGTGTCTTTCTGCATGTAAAAAGTTACAGTGATCATGATGTAACTTTTTGGGGTATTTCTAGTGTTGATATACCAGTTCCTAGCATGGACGTAATTTTAGCACTATCTTTATCGGTAAGACCAAATTTCTTACCCATTTTTAATATTGATGGTAATTTTGCGTAATCTAACGTAGCAGCTGAAATACTAAAATTTCACAAATTTGGCAAACATGGTATTAAAGGTATAATTATTTCCCTGAACATACAATGTAGTTACAATGAATTATTCTTCATATGATACAATATCAATGTTAGAATGTAATATTGAACAAAACCTTAAAATACAAAAGCTCTCAAAATGTTTCGCTCAATGAAACATAATCGTGCAGAACGTAATGTAAATAGAAGCATTTTTAAAGTTTTACAATCTCTGATAAAGAAATGGTCAGGTGTGGAGAATTTTCCAGAAACCATAGAGCATCACCTCTTCTCCAGTGTCTTCGCTTCCGGTCTCGACCGGTTTTGACACTAAAACCTGCACACCAGCGGCTCTGAACTGAACTGAATGCGTCTGCAAAAATTCATTCCACGCCTTTTGCACCTCTAAGAAGAAAAGTATTCAAAGTTAACAAAAATAATTATCTCATACAGATGTAGTTACTACTACAGCCAAATAGTCAAAGAGGCTATCAAACATTAGAAATTATGAAAATAAGTTATAATCTTCAGTATATATTTTCTGGGTGCTTACGTATTATCGGGAGGACCTTTAA